>JABFDZ020000115.1:1159661-1177333 GCA_019775955.2 Pollimyrus isidori
GGGACCCCAGAGCTGTACTCATATGCGGGACCCCAGAGCTGTACTCATATGCGGGACCCCAGAGCTGTACTCATATGCGGGACCCCAGAGCTGTACTCATATGCGGGACCCCAGAGCTGTACTCATACGTGGGACCCCAGAGCTGTACTTATACGCGAGACCCCAGTGCGGGGGGTCCGGAGCCTATCCCGGAAGCAACGGGCAGGAGGCAGGGAACAACCCTGGATGGGGGGCCAGCCCATCACAGGGCACACATAGACAATGAAAATGAAACACAGAAATGTTCAAAAAATAAACCAACAGTGGAAGTTATGTACTATCTAAATATGTATTTGAGGAAGATCATTTGACTCTTCCATTCTAAATACCTAAATATTCCATTGCTGGCTTTCGTTTATTTTGATATATAGGCTACATTTTAGAGAATTATTTTGGGTTGTAACATTTACAATATCTTTATTCCAACAATGACATTTACATATACTCCAGATTTTGCACTTGAAAACTCGTCATCCCGGGGAGGGGTAGGGCTTGCTGCGTCTTAGATATTGCTCTGTGCTACATTACTGTTGTGTTCATTTCGCCCCAGAATGCAACGTTTCCATTGAAACGTCACTTCCTACTACGCAGACGGCAAGGGTACAGACATGCAGAGATTTTTTTTATTTTTTTATTATGTCCCGCCCCCCCCCCCCCACCCCGGACAGTGCAGAGAGCCCGCATCTGCAGAGAGTTCATCGCTATAAATACCAGAACGAGGATTGTTTTGGCACGCTGGAGGCTACTCTACAAAGGAGATGCCAGAAGCACTTCAATGCCTTTCAGGAACACACTCTGCAACAGTTTTAACCCGGCGTCTGCGATCTCAACAGCTCGTGTCATGGCCAGCACACTGCCTTTCACTTGTATTACACATGTGATACATGAAACGGTGGCAGCCTGTATTAAAATAGACTTCAGGGTAAACGATTTGAGTGCTGATGTAAGATGGCATTAATCAAATCGATGGCTCGCAGTAAATGGGTAAATACGGCTGATTCCAGATGAGAGAGGCAGACCATAAAAGATCATTGCCCTTCTAGAACTAAATGGATGGTTGAGGAGGTCATGAAGGCTAAATGAGCATAGATATATAGAAGAATGAGTATAGATCCATGGGCAATAGGAGTGTAGATATGTAGAAGACAGATGAATAGATATACAGACGCTTCCTGGTTTACGATGGGGCGAAAATGAATTTTAAAATAGTACACTGAACCTAACAAACATCATAGCCTAGCCTACCTTAAACATGCTTAGAACACTTATATTAGCTTAAAGTTTGGCAAAATCATTAACGCAAGGCATATTTTACAATAAAGTTTTGAACATGGAATTTATTGAATAATCATACTCATACTGAAGTCGAAATATTGTAACACGGACCATCGTAAACCGGGGAACGTCTGTAGATAGATAAAACAGCTGCGGTGTTTGATGTGCTGCCGAAAGCCCGGAATGGTTATTTTGTAGCAATTCAGTGCAGTGAATTTTCCACAACATCCATGGGTGTTGAGGGCGGACAACGTATGGGACACCAATGCATCGCTTGCTGTCATTTTTGCCCCCGCCTGTAGGGGCTGTTTTTACCCCACTGCAGGAGCAGCAGTTAGGCAGACAGTGTGTATATTAGCCCTTACCATGTCACTGTCTCACTGTCACCTGATTACCATGCTGAGCCAGGTCAGCGAGGGCCTCTTTCTTTAGAATATGCTCACCTGTGATGCTCTGCTTGGTAAACGTGATAACAAATACCTCACCGACATGATTTGTTGAGTGTCACATAATCGCAAATAATTGTCTAATAGGTCATGCTTAAGTGCTATTGTGATTTATTTGAATGACCCGGGTACGCCTCATAAATATCGCTTAAAATAAAGTTCTATTTGACAGACGCCTTCCCTGCTGCTCGGGCAGTGACCCTGACACCAGAGAAAGCGATCTTAGGACACCACTGAAGTTTCCACCACCCACTTCTTTTTTTGGTTGGGTACATGCAGTACTGGCCCCTGCTTCAGGCCCATTCACTTTTTACAAGCCTCAGCCTCATCAGAGACCTGGGGAGCTGACATATCACTCCGCCTAGAATCGATACAGCTCCCTGTCACCCAGCCTAAGAGGCTTCTCCTCTTCCTCTATGTTAATGTTCATTCAGAACCATGTCACAGTGAGACTGGAACATGACCCAGGCAGCATGGAGTGCTAGGCAGGGGTGTAAATGGGCAGCGTCATAGCACTATGGTATATTATGGCAGTATTTTAAGATCTGGGAGAAATATCTCGCTCTGCAATTTTTAAGGCCAATATTACAAGATACCAGAATTGCATTACTTTTGAAAATATTGTCAGAATACTACATACCATGGTATCCAGGGAAAAACACAGGGAAGGCATAAGGAAGACTTAAGGAAGACAAAGGGAAGACATTGGGAAGGTACAAGGAAG
Organism: Pollimyrus isidori; assembly: GCA_019775955.2. Taxonomy (NCBI): domain Eukaryota; kingdom Metazoa; phylum Chordata; class Actinopteri; order Osteoglossiformes; family Mormyridae; genus Pollimyrus; species Pollimyrus isidori. The sequence continues at coordinate 1,162,146 of JABFDZ020000115.1, forward strand.
ACGTTAGGAAGACACAAGGAAGACAAAGGGAAGACATTGGGAAGGTACAAGGAAGACAAAGGGAAGACATTGGGAAGACACAAGGAAGACAAAGGGAAGACATTGGGAAGACACAAGGAAGACAAAGGGAAGACACAGGGAAGACAAAGGGAAGACATACTATCTACTTTCATGTTTCTAGCAGGAAGAAACTGGAGTACCCAAAGGCAACCTGCGCACAGACAGCAAGGACAAGCAAACTCCACACAAACAGGACCCCTTGATAACTGATCCCACAACCCTAGGGCTGTGGCATTAGAAATTTAAATCACATTAAATGGATAAACACTTCAGGAAACAAAGTAAGAGAATGGCCTGATAAAACTGGATTGACAGTAATCAGGTGTTTTTCTGCAGGACAGCCACTTTGGCAAAGAACTTAACAGAGCATGTCAGATGCTGGCCGACACCCAAACACGGCACCTTGTTTCTGTCCTCCAGTGTCACTGCTAACTGCACAGCTGTCACAAGCAACGGTCAGCTGGGAGGGAAAATTCATCAAGACACACGACTGAAAGCATTTAATCCACCTCTAGGGGTATCGGTTGCGCCTTCTCGTTTACCAAGGTGACACCAAGTCACAGAAGCCTGCCGTGTCAAACTGTAAAAGCTAATATTTCCCAGAATCCCCTTATGCAAATTTGCTGATACAAAAAAATGAACAAAATCAGCAAAAAAGAACTCTCAAAATATCTGCCTATAAGGCTGCAAATTGCCCCACATCAATATAATTAAACAGGCATTTAGGCACTTAACTGCTCATTTAATGTTTAAATGCAAAAAGAACAATTTAATCTTCTTGTAGCCATCCAGAAAGCAAAAAAGTACTAATAAGTGCTTGTGTCCAACCTGTTTTGCTTTCACTTTCTAGGGTTATGAAGGTAAATGTATTTCGCTTGGCTGGTTTTGAACTGTTCTCCATGGTCTCATGTTTGATTGTTATTAATAGGAAGCAGAACATATTTTTCTATATTGGAAAGAAAAAAAAACTGCACTCTGCATGACTCACAGAAAGCGCTTTTTATCTTGGCAGAATTATCAGAGGTGTATGATGAAGAATATGAAAGACCTCGCTCGTGCACTCCATGAGGAATGAGTTGGCTTATTATGGGATGGCGGTTTTGCTATGAAAAATAGGCCAGCTCCAATGTTTACCCCGTGGAGCAGAGTTTGTAAACCCAGACAGTTCTTGCCTGATTTTAATTAGATTTCACAGCTGAGGAAGTTGGACCTGACCACTCTTTTTACATTGACATATACTCTCAGTACTAGAGTATGATCCAAGCAAGGAGGAGCCATTACGTCCATCTGAGAAATGAATCTATCTTTATTCCTGAAATCCTGGCACTAAGAGGCACAGAAAAACAGTGATCTTTAGAATGAATCCATGAGGAGCATCTTTGGTTCACTGAGAACTGCAGCACTTCTTAGTTCCATGTTCTACCAACATCCATGACCAAAAACCTTCAGAGATAAAGGAGTTGTTAGCATGGTTCTGGGACTGGTAGTATATACTGGGATGTAATGGAGATTAATCAGACCTACAAAAAAGATAACTGTGGGAAACTCAGTGCATACTCATGTATGATGGAAGAAGGACTCGTCACTGACAGCGGGTTTTGCATGGGCGACAAACTAGCCTAAACCATGGAGCACTGGACTGGACACCATGGAGAACACAAGTTCAGGGACAAAGTTAATCTATTGAGTTCTCCTAACGTGGGTTACTATGGTAGGAGACGGTGGTTCTTAAGCCAGTTCTCAGGGGCCTCCAGCTAGCCCCTGTACCAATTGAAGCACCAAAAGACCCCTGGGTCGCCCATGTTAACCCATGGATGACTCCCACGCAGAATCAATTGGCTAGCTTTCCTATAAAATACAGGCAGACAATGACGACGATGCCTGGCCAACACCATGCCGGAGAAGGAGGTCCTCACCAAGCTCTCACTACCTGCAGTCTTATGGCTGCACTTGGAGACACTTGGCAATGATGCGGTAGGCGCACTCAGAGACGTCACAACATGCCACTCCATGATACTTGCTGTCACAGAGTCCGGCCAAGTTCTAACGAGCCGCCTGGGCAGAATGCGAAGTGCGACCCGCGCTTCCTCAAGAGAGCGGCAGAAGCTGACAGACTCGTTATCGAAAGCTTTCACATGATGACGTGCAGTAATTGATGGCTTTCCTGGGAAAACAGCTGTGCAGTGCTTTCTTGGCATCGCGTGAGGGGCCGCGTCCCCGCAGCCCGCCACGCTGCACGTACACCTCGGCTCCTTTCGCAGCTGAAAAACCTCTGTTATCTAGTCTTTGCTGCGCTGTGGTCGGTAAGAAATGCGGCAGAGGGTCAGAATTTTCACGTGTGCGCGGCCCTGTGGCAGAACCGGTCCGGTGGACCCTGCTAGTGGTGCAGGGGGAGGATGGGTCTGCCCAAGGTCACCGAAGCTCTTTATTGTGCTGCCAAGTCCGCCACCCTGCCAGCCAGGCGTTCCCCTGCCGACCTGCGAGGGGCTCAGCTCCCTCCATATCTGCGCAGCGGGCGGCCGGTGCTTGCGCTTACACCTGTTTACCCCCTTTCCCAGACCCCTCCGGCACCACCGCAGCCCCTGAGTTCCCTCAAAACACTTTACAAGGTGAGAAGGGTCCACCCCACAACAATGGAAAGCCGAGCCGGCCGCCCAGCTGCAGGTGTCCATCATGCCCGACTCGGCATTATGGGTAATGGGAGGAAGCACAGGTGGAACGACCCGATTCGCCTATTATTTTGATCTCCTGTGTCGCCATACTTGATTGGCTGTTTTTCTGCTGTACATTGTACAGCTTGGTGGATGCGTATAGGATCCACGTGAACATTAATATAACCTCCGCCCCGAACTGCATCCACACTTTACCAGTTCTTTTAAGAGTTAAAGGTTCATCCTTCCCCCCACCCCCGCCCAAAATGGATCACTCTAAAAGCTTGCTGCAGTACCTCAGCTGTTTCGTTTGCACATTTCTCCCCCGCCCCATACTTTATTTCCTGGTCCGTACGCTGCGGGTGACCCCCTCGACACAGATGTTACCTGAATCGCCGATTTAGCTTTTGTTTCATCCACCCACACTATTCCTGTCTTATTGGTTCCCTTTCTGGAAATTTCTGAGCAGAAACACTGTGTGGTTGTTTTGTGTAAAGAGAAATGGAGTCCAGAGGGTCTTAGATTCCCTGGGGGAGGGGTGGGGGGGTTGATTCCCTGGCCATTTGTATACCATCGCTTGCTTTTTTTTTCCTCCTTAACTGGGTTCCTCTTGAACTAAGTCTGATCTCCACAAATCACCGTTGGTGTGGAGAGCGTCCTTCTTGGCCAGGGAGGCCGAATACCTCAGCGAGCGGCGGCCGTGCCTGAGCTCCTCACATCATGGCTCCCGGCCTGTCCTTGGAGTGCCTCCACTTCGGGCCCTTCTCCACTGTCACACCGCGCTCCGCCAGTGAACGCTGCCTTAACTACGCACGGGAGCTGCGGGCGTCCCATGTCTGTTATTTAGTACTTTATTAAAAATGCCACGCTAGCCTGTTTGGGCTCCTCTATTCCCTGACCATGCCCATATTCTAAGTAGTTACCAAAAAAAATGCATTTACTACATTTCTTGCTCAATGCTCAGCAAATAATGTTATTTTTTCCAATTGTGTCTATAACTAATTAATATCTGCTGTACCTTTATTGAGGGTTGCCGTACCTGCCATTAAGGGTTAAGCTTTTCATGGTTCCGCTGAGACCTGTCACTACATCCTACGAAACCAGCAAGTACGATGCCCCCCAATTACTATGGTTATCGTGCAACGTTCTTGAAAATAAGCACGTTCCATCCGTCCATTTTCTGTAACCTCTTGTCCTATTCAGGGCTACAAGGGGACTGGAAGCTATGGCCACAAATTAACCTCAGCGTGTTTTTGGACTGTGGGGGGAAACAGGAGAACCCGGAGGAAATCCCATGACAACACAGGGAGAACATGCAAACTCCACACACATGGAACCCAGGTACCAGAGGTGTGAGGTGACAGTGCTAACCACTGCACCACCCCAGAGTAAGTGTGTAGAATTTGAAATATGTTTTATAATTTTTTTGCTATCCTTCTCCCATAACTGATCATCTGGTTTTGGTGAGTCTGAAGCCTCTCCCAAGCAGCACGAAGCACAGGGCAGAGATACCCTGGACGGGATGCCAGTCCATTATAGGGCATGAGGCAGGGGCACCCTGGACGGGATGCCAGTCCATTATAGGGCACATTGAGTCCACTTAATCGTCTGACTCTATATTTTCAGGAAATTACCAGGATATTTTGGGCTGACCCACACAAACACGGGGTAGAACACACCTACTCAAGCAGGAGGGTTTCAAACCCACAACCCATGGGACAGGAGTGCTGCCCACTGAACCTCTGCAGCGCCATGAAGTTTACCATGATATAATTCTTGATTCTTTATTGTTCCCGGTCTTCACCACAGGTGATGTGAAATGGCCACAGAGAAAGTCGCTCATTCACAGAACCTAAAACAATGGGCCCTTATTACACGCCGGGCTCCAGATGCTGTGACCCTCTTCCCTGTCAGTGGAACCCCCCCTCCTTTGGCAAACCTAGACATGCTGTTTGGTTTTTCTCCCATAACATCCCCCAAATGACCCCCAAAAATAATCACCCCAACACATTTGAAAACAATTAAGCAATTACACAGACTGTGCAGGCATAGGGGGTGTCTTTGGCTTTCCATGGCGCCCTGCTGCTCAACAACATTAACAGTGCCCCCCCACCCCTGCTGCGCTATCAGTACACCAACATTTCATCACCTTGCTGGCGCTGCCTCCCCTGATATTCCTTACCACCGTAGGCCTGTCCCTCAGCCTGCCCCCAACCTCCTCTCTCCCCCCTCACCCCCACTTTCTGCAAAAGTCTACATCGTCCCTCGGTTCTTTAATGACTGACTCGTGCTCAGGAGGAGCTGGATGGCCGGATCCAGGGCAGTGGGCTGCGAAGAGCAGTTTACGCCACGGCTGCCCCATATCGCCAGGACTGAGGAGTGGAGGAAGATAAACAGGAATTGTAATGGGGGGAGTTATGGCGGATTGCTCCTGATCTCAGGCTATGGATGCAGAAAGGAAGTTTTATGTCCTAATTGGCTACTCCCTCCCCCCATGAGTGGGACAGGGGGCAGCTGAAGGGGCTCCACCAGGAAGGCTCCCCGTCAGCTGGCTTGGCTAGGGATCCCCGGGAACATAGCCAGAGGCTTCATTCAGTCCATCACTTGCTCCCCCCCGCCAGATTTTATTAATAATTATGCCATCACTTGCTTAGAATCTGGTAATTAGCATTGACAAGTTCATTTGCCAATCCAAGTCAAAGCTAAATTTGTTTTGGGACTAAATCCCAAGCTAAATGTGCTTCAACCCCCTGCCACCCCATCCCCCCACACCCCTGGCAGTTTTAGCTCTGGAAAAAATGAAGAAGACCCTACACCATATTTAGAAAACATCGGCATTTTAATTCCTGGTTTACGCCTCGTTCTGCTGGCAGGTCACTACCCCGGCTCAAAGATTCTAAGATGGCAGGTACACAAGAACAATGTGAAGCAGGAATGACTAAAAATCAACCAGGCAGAGGGCAGAAGGGACGTTCTAGAGGCAGGGAGGACTTATCCGACGATGCCTCATGATTCGAAGGGCGACACAAGTGACCTTAAAAATGTATGGGAAACATTAAATGATGTGAAATGCACTGCAAGGACAGTTCTTATCAGCTCCTAGAATCAGGACTCTTAGTATTTTCCAGAGTTGTATGAACTTGCTGAAGTCTCAAAGCTTCATCAGCCCTGAGAGAGTCTCCAGTAGGTCACGCCAGAGGAATATCAGGCTCTGATGGGGAGTGTCTTCCAGTGTAACGTCCTGCTCTGGAGACTCAGATATCAGTGTCCGTTTTCGGTATTTCAAATCTTGTTTTCCATTTGGCGCAGACATGGTGGTCGGACGGTTGGCCGGGGCCCCTCTGGGTCCGGCTGAAGCGTGATCTGTATACACCGTGTGGCTGTGGAGATTATTCAGTGTAACGTTCTGCATCATCAAATATCCCCACAGTATGTAAACATGACGTGTTGTAGGTCTCGTTATTGCCTGTGGTCGAGGAACAAGACCCCCAATTTGCAGCTCTGTTCAGAAGGACCAGAATCTTTCCGGGTCATTCTGCCGCACGAGTCAGTGAAAGTGCAAAACAATTCTGGCTAGTGGTTAGATAGCCTCATTACACAAGGAAGATTTGGTTTGTGTTTCACGTCGCAACTTTGGCTAAAACGGTTCAATCTCCCCAAAACACATTTCCAAAGTAAACAGACACCGATCTGATGAAAGAAAACCTCTGTTGAAGGTGCTAAACTGCATAACTATAGAAACATTTAGTTTCTATAATGTAGCCCTTGATATGGACAAAAAAACAGGAAATGTCTTTAAACAAAAGGAGATCTACTAATACACTTGCCAATTAAGTTAAAATAAACTGTTTTCAAAATGAACCTGTTTCTCATTGTTGATGTGTAACATAAAAAAATCCAGAGTTGGTTTATTTAGTTCAAGGGCAGTCATTATAGTTACGTTAACCCTCTCACATTTTCCTTCATGTGAAACTCCTGTGGGTTGATTTGTAAGTAGATATGTAGAACATGCAGCACTTCAAAGACAAAATATGCAGAAGAGCTGAGATCGACAGCCACATTACAGATTAATCTTTTTGGTTTTAAAGTGCTATGTGTCATTTTGTTCCCCGCAGCCAAAAGCAGCCAAATGAAACTGGTGAAACTCTGGCACATAAAAACCCAGAAAAGTTGAAAATTACCCTGCGAGGGTCGGCTTTGAAAAAAAAAAAACATAAAATAAATAAATAATAAAGAAGTCTGGAAACAAGGAGGCCAGCAGCGAGGTACTCGATCAGAAACATACATGAGCAATTAATGTTAAAAGTCTTAAAATTGCAGCGGGGGCATTTTGCCGTATAAAGAGAGCTGGTGTTTTTGAACATGAGACTCCTGTAATCTGACTCCCGTAAGTCTGCGTGTAAAAGCGGGACCTTCATCGTGTGAAATCGGCCTTCGTGTTTTGGCACGGGCCCGTCGTAGCTGAAGAAAGGGGACGGCATTGGAATCTGCCCACCACACGTACGCACACGCGCACCCACACACGCAGCTTCAAACCCCCCATGCTCAGCAGGAACTACGACATATTAAGATGCAATGAAGAATGACACGTACTGTTGCAGTTCCAATGCTGTCACTTGCTGTCTATATTCCACACACATTTTTATTCCAATCCATTTCATTCCTGTCCCATCCTGTTGCACCATGTTTTTTTTCATCCCATTTCTTCCAGTCTTACTTCATTTGTTCCCATTCTATCCCACAAATTCCATCCTATCTCAAATCATCTCACCCATGTGCCAAACCACACCATTCCATACCATTCGTTCTCATTGCAAACCTTCCCCCCCTCGGCCCCCTCTCTTATCCTCGTAAGATGTGGCAAACATCGAATAAACAACACAGTGGAACAAATAACATTCATGGTGTTAAAGTCCTTCCTCTACCTACATGAGATAATCACTTCTATTTTCCATTTTAGTCGTACACAATGATTACTAGGTCATGAAGTATAAAGTTTTGAATACCTGCTTTTATTACAAATAGTTAGCCTGTGGTAATTCTTCCTAATATTATTTAGGACACTAAACAGTTACATATCCCCTTGTGGAAAGTACAAATTATTGCTGAATTTTTCCTATCATTTTCTGTAAATATGACCCGTGACAAATGCTGGCACTGGTTTGCGAAATACATCAGAAGTTTACAGAGGATGATAACAGACTTGTATGTTCAGATGAATTATATGCCCTGTATGTTACTGTATCTATGGTATAATAGCCATGGTTTTAGACTGTCAGCCTTGATTTGCCTTATATTGTGAATATGCATATTATAATGTTATAACTTTTGTTTTTTACCGTGAATGTTCAACACTGTTTAAAATGACAAAATCCTCCCCTATGTAATTAGCCATAGTGATGTCTGGTGGCTTAATCAAAGTATTTTCATGGTATTTGACTCAAGCTGTTCCAAATAGTACAAGTCCCGTATTAGCATGATTTATTTACGTCTGTAGGGACCTCATAGTGTCGAGAGGCGTCCTCTGGTGTGGTAACCAACGAGGGAACACACACTGCTAGCTTCTTGTGGGATACGAATTTCCACTCTACACATGCTCAAACGCTTCAGAGTTTCCAATCACAAGGGTAGAACCTCTTAACGACAAGATTTATTAATTTACTATAGTAACAACTGTGAGTAGCAGTGCATTGGATCTTCGATGGCTATGCTAGCTGTTCCTAGCCTTCAAATCCCTACAAGTGAAAATGCCGCTTCCCAAAATGATTACAGACAAAAACAGTAGTTTAAGGAGCTTGATGTGGTTTCCAGCCAGATTTGTTTGTGGTCTTCGAGCTGAGTGGTACGAGGACTACAAAGAAGTAGCTTGCAGTCTGTGCGATCCTCCCGAATATTTTCGCTCGGCGTTGCTAAACACTTTATTTAGCTAGGTCCCGTCATCGAAGGGCTATTTGTTTCGTAATGACACAAACGTTGGGAAATCCTTTTTAGTGTCACAGCGCCGAGCAAACCTGGGACAGGGGATGCCACAGTCAAAGAGGTATTTGTCATTGAAGGCATGTATGGCACCAGTGAGCCCCTTTCCCCACCTGGGAAATCACGTTCCAGGAATCGAGAACGCTTTCCAAATGTGTGTACAAGAGCCCTCTTCAACGCCAGGTCCACCGCGGCCATTGACTGTGTGCGGAAATCGTAGCGATTTAAAAACCTTTTGACCTGTGTGGTTTTATGAGAATTAGCCAAAGACTTTAAGTTTTAAGCCCCTTGGTGACAGGAAGCGTGGGCCATGGGCCAGTTTACGTGAGTGACAGAGAGGCCTGTGGCTCCAGCTGCCGTCCACCCCACATGTGCCACCATGACCAAGGAGGGTAAATTTAGATGACTATTTCACACCCCGGCTAACAGATCACAGCTAAACAAAACAATGCGCTTTGCAGGGTGGAAGGGGCAACATTCTAGCCTCACTGTTCTTGGTGGTCAGAATCCAGATACGGTCACATTATATAAAACACACAACTGTCTTTTGAGTAACGGATCTTTAAAAATGTATTTAAAGCTTCTGCTGGTCAGTGACGGTGCATTAAGGTGCCGATGATACGTGGTCCTGTGTAAAAGCTGCATAGATATCACCACATTTGGCCCACCGTCTCCTTGGCACCCTCACTAGCAGCCAATCACAGCTCAGTTGAGCTACTTATGTCACTGGGAGCCATACGCCTGGGCAGGACACTTCATTCTGCATCTTCGTGGACACTTTCTGGGTTCTGCCTCTACAGGGTTTGATTCTTCTCTCCACTGGTTCCTCAGATAAGGGGCGACTTCTAGCTAGGGCTCTCACCCAGCTGTCACACTACAGCGGCCTTCAGTCCAGCCAGCACTTATTATGTTGCATATCGGGGGCCACGCACTCAATAAAATGTAAAACGTGCCACAGGGCCATCATACCGGCACGCTAATAGTCTAATAGATTATACATCCATGGAACTGTGCCACAACAGTGAATAACCGCTGTAGCATTTAGTGTAATATTTTTACGGACTGTAATGCATTGTGGGCATATCATTTGCTGCATAAACATTCCTTTGAGTAATCCAGTGCTCGTGCACGCATGAGCAAATGCACACACACATGTGCACACACACACACACACACACACACGCACACAGGTTTGTAATTATATCTTTCTGGGAACTGTTCATTTCTATGGGGAACACTCTAGTCCCAACATGATGACCTTAACCCCTACCCAGCCCTAACCTTAAGCATAAATAACCAGACAAAATTGGCATTTTTAGTTTTTTGATTGCACTCACATATCTTTGTGGGGACCTGAAAAATGGTCCGAATAACCTAAAAAAGCAGGTTTTTATTACTTTGTGGGGGACATTTGGTCCCCACAATGTAATGTAAACACATTCCACACAACACACACACACTTGTGAATATCCACATGCTCAACCCATGCTGACATACAAATGAGGCAAAAGCCAGAGTCCGGATGTCACATTGCTTTTCTGTCATACATTAACGAGAAACGACTAACCATACTGCTTTCAATCGAACAAATGCTGGCGACGACCCGGTTACACTAGAGGCCGATGAGGATCCGTGGCTTTCTTTAGGAAAGTTCTTGGGCTTCCCCTTAGAAATTCTCTTATTCACAGCTGGGTTTGTTTGCTTTGGGATGCAGCCCATCCAGATGTTTCTGTTTCAGCCACTGTAACTGATACCTTACTGCGAAGTGCAATTTTTCAAACCACTTTGACTTGGCTGCTCAACACCCACGTAATGCGTTATTACTCTAAGTGGAATCAGTATAGATTTGGAGGTAATATTCTTCAGCATAATTTAGTATGTGCGAGGCTGACGTATTTAATGCTGGAAATTGTGTTTTGGAAACAAAAATGGAAACGATATATTAAGAAAGATCAATGTGATCAGAGTGATCATCATTATTTCCTGTACTCGCTTTGTCTGGGAAGCAGACTCAGAAACTAATTGCCTGTTAAGGGACGGTGCTGCTGTTCTCCTCTCCAATATTTCTGTTCTCTGTTAAGTTCCTCCTCTCTGCAAATCACCACAGAAGCCGCAGTGAGCTTGGGGGGGGGGGGGGATTGCTTCACTCGCCCTGGCTAATTAGTGCAAAATAAGATAACCTGTTGATAATTAAACAGCCCAGTGGCCTCATTCTATATAATTAGACGTGTTTTTATAATGAAAAAGATCAGGAAGCAGTGCTGTTATATGGTGGAGCCCTAAATAAAATCATTCCCTTAATGTGAGAATTCTGCCCCTTTTCTTCTAACAGTCTCACCTGCTTTTTTGTCAGTGATATTTCATTTAATAACAATTTTGTATATTTTCTACATCTGTCACCCTTTGCAGGAAAGCCTTACAGCATGTACAGTCTGGTATTTTACACAACCAAACTGAGTTCAGTCTAACACTGGTTTAACAGTCCATGTGTCTTGAGGATATATTATTATTATTATTATTATATTACATAACATCTGGAACATACTTCTTTTTTAAGATTAATTCCTCTATCGTGGAAAATCCCCTGAAATATTGTTTTGTCATATAAAAAAAATACAGCCAATAAGAACCTGCTCAACCAATGATAGAAAACAAGGAATAAGGAAAAGAAAATTCAATGAAATATTAAACCCTTAGAATTATGCATTAAAAGTGACGTTAATAGCCTTAGAATGATATTGAAATGGTTCCTTTTCTATATTTTTGAATTCTCTCTGATAAATAATTGTCATAATATATCTGGTACTTCTGTAGTTGTTAAAATAGCATAGTAGAGTGCAGGAGAATATATACTGATTACGTCGACATATATATTTATCAGGTTGTTACCTGATGGATTGAATTTCTACGAAAGAATTGCACAGCAGGATGGAACATAAGAACATTTACAAGAAATTTACAAACGAGAGGAGGCCATTCGGCCCATCAAGCTCGTTTGGGGATGGAGAACCGCAAGAACGAACATGAGAGGAAAAGTAAACAGGTGGCCTCCGTCAAAGGTCTTCCTGTCATCATTCACGCTCATTCTAAAGCCTTGCGCTTCTTAAAATTAGCCCAGTGACGTAATGCCTGAGACTGTTATGTTAGCGGGACGCGCGGGTGAACGGGAGATGTGGAGGAAAGTCGCCCGCCGGTATGTGTCTGCATGGGTCTGCGTGGGTCTGCGGTGGACAATCAGATGACTTACTGCAGGCCTGGGGTCAGGTTATTCCCGAACCCTACAATAACAGCCGACACGGAGAGACAGTTTGATGCAATCTGACATGAAGGACGCGCGAGGGGTGAGTGTGTCACCCCGGGCATAAACACGGTCACTACACCTGGTGAAAATGTAGTAGCAACTTCACCCTTCTGAACAGGTGACGATCTATGGGTAAGAAAGGAAATCAGACTGCAATACAGAAACACCCGCCCGCACAGACACGCACATATAACAAATAAAAATCATGTCCTGTTTAAGAGATATGTGCAAAAACATTTTTAGATTCTATTTAATTTAAATATAAGCCAGCTGTGAATTTTATGTGGTACGGTGGAGTTCACGGGCAGCAGAAAAAAATGCCGTTAACTACAAATAATTAATAAGTTATTGATAAAAATGTTTTATAGGGTGCTGAGCCGCAGGATGGGTAACCATATAATATTAATACGAGACACATGTAAAGACTTTGAACTGTTTTTAGTGTGGCTGGCGTAAATTCGTTGGAAGTTTGATCATAAAAATGTAAAGCTATAAAACTGAGAAGGAAAAGCTGCAAATGCGTCTATTTTGGCTATCGGATAGCAAACTGTCGCAGAGGGTGGCTAAAAAGTCACCTATTCCTGTTTCATTATGGTTTCACAGCGGTAGGGAGCGAAGACAACGGCTTTACTATACCAGACTTTATTGTACCAAACTGAGAGCCACACTTATACCCAGAATGCACCTCTCTGTTTGTTACCAACAAAATCAATGTAACGAGTATCAAAGGTGGAAATGTAATCGCTTTGGGAACCTAGTGACGGCATCCCATCTGTTATTGGGCTTCCCCCTTCGAAGTGATGGGGTTTCCAGACTCCTTCTCCCCCCCACAAATACAACGCCCAGACTGCTAATCACAGGTGGGTCTCAAGTGGCCTCGGGTCCAGTATACGCAAGGCTGACAGGTGGGGTGTTTTTATGATGACTCTACTTATAACAGGCCCTTATAACTTTTTCAGGAATGCAATATGAGACGTCGGAGCAGCTTCGTGTGCCAACTGTACAAGTGCAAATGAGAAAGTTACATCTGCTGCATTTTCCTCGTATTATTGTGTTGGGCTGAATGACAGGGGATGTGGGTGATTATTAATTAATTTTATACAAGTCAAATAATAGAAATAAATCAAAAATGAAGACGTATGCCATTAAAGTCTGGGCAGAAGGAGCTAACATGGACAAACAGATGCTTAGTTATTTTGGTTAACATTTAATAGGCGACAAACCTCCTTCGACTGCCACGCCTAGGCTGCGTCATGGCAACAATTAGTGCGTATCTTTCATCAGCTTATTGCTGAAGGTTGCAGCTGGGGTTGTCAGGACCGGTTTTGTGGGCGAGGCTCCATGGTACCACGCAAGGATGACACGAAGGAGCCTCGTGGGGCCTGAGCTCGGCCCTCGCATTGCATGATGGGAAGTTTGCTCCTTTGCCTCGAGTGCCCCAAGTGGAAAGGGGCATTTTCCAAGGCTACGTTACGCCCGCTCTTGGCAGACACACTTCAGTGCCATGCAAGCCAGCTGTTGGCACACTTGCCAGAGCTTTTGTGGTCTACTGGGCGCCTCGTCCAGACTGTATCACCTCACATAATGTTGGCAAAATATGTATTTGAAACATATGGCTAGTTATGAAACTATACATTCAGGCTAAATGAGTAGCCTATAGAAAAACACTATGTCTCTGGCCATTTCTGGAAACTCTATTGCTTTTGAAGTATTTCTGTCTGTAAAGGAGAACTCCACAAACTTCTCCTTCAATTCCTGTGTGAGTTATTGACCCCCGATTAATTAGAATTCTACTGGTTTTTCGCTACAGCTGGTAAAAAGGAAACATTCCCAAAGTACAACGCAAACACAAAAGATAAGAAAGCAACAGGGAGACACATGAATGCCAGCTGGGGGAATCCCAAAGGCCAAAGTCATATTTAAGCAGATCCTGGTACCAAACTTGACTTCACACAGATCGAAAATTGCCCTGGAAGCAAGGTGGTTCGGAGGAATAAGTCGGACGGCATTTAAACGGAGAGCAGAAGCAGATGCGACCTAAATGCAGTTGATTGAAGCCCAAAATAATTGATGGTGACATAAACATTGATTGATACACTCATAATTACAAATATCATTGCCTGGGTTGGAGAACTTCATCTGCAGCCAGGATTTGAAACCATATAAAACAAGGATGCCAACTGTCATGAGTTAGGATCTGTTGTCCCTTATTAACACTTCAGATAACTCATGTGATGAGTTAATTATCAAAGGTAGAGCTGCAGAGCCCAGTCAGTAGCCATTTCAACATCTAATTGGCTTGGGTTTTACACTAAGGGGTTGTGAAGCAGCCCAGTCCTCGCAACCCCGCACGGCACACACACACGAGCACCCAAAGCCTCATAAGCCCATTTGAAACCATTTGGAAGATCCTCACTCCTAAATCCATTTATGACTTGGGCAGACTCCAAATGGACCTTGTGCATATCCCCAAATGAGGTTTCAGTGTGAATTTTCTACTTTTTTCTATGCTTCACGTTAAGGAACCTCCAAGCTTTAATCATTTTTGCTTGAAGGCGATGCATTGTAATGTAGGTGACTGTGACCATTTTAATTAATGGACCATAATATTTGAGAATTTATCCCAGGTGGCTCTTCTGGCCAGCCATGAAATTCCGTAATGATTTTTTGCCAGCCGTCAAAGCGACGTGTTCCCGTAGTATTATTTACTCATGTCCGACCTCGTGGCTAAACTTGCGTCACATTCAAGTAAACGCCTTTCTTAAACGACTTGCTATATGGCCTGGCACTTCAGATACAATCATTGAACTTAACCTGTGCCTCTGGTATCTGCAGTCCAACCCGCCTTGACAGCAATCCCACCTCTTTATGCTAGATTGAAGGTTAGGTTGAAGGGTTTTTTTGTTTTTTTCTTGGAACGGGGTGCAAATTTCAAAAATGGCGACAAATAAACACACATCTGTTTATTCAGGGCACAATAATCCTTCCAGCTTAATAAGTGGATGTGCATATTCTATTTCGGGAAAATGTGGCTTTATAAAGAGCAGGATGGCCGTGTAGCTTAGCGGCGGCGGCATCTATAAATAGTGCAGCCCCTGTTTGTGCGCCAGGGGGCTAGCGTCGCGACGGGCAGCTGGGGGGGGGGGGGGGGTGGGGGGGACGGGGGGGGGCTTGGGGTTCCGGGTTTTTGATGGTTTGTT
>JABFDZ020000115.1:1190706-1202423 GCA_019775955.2 Pollimyrus isidori
AAAATCTATGTATTTATATATATATATATATATATATATATATATATATATATATATACACATACACACACACACACACACACATATATATGTGTGTGATTAGAGACAGAATTTAAATCATTTACCTTTGAGCTTTTGGTGGACGTTTGTAGAGGCAGGGTGAGGGGAAGCCCGCGGGAGTCAGACTGGGCCGTTGGGTGGAACTTTTTATTTTTTATTGATGGTCTGCATCTACAGGCTAACCTCAGGTTCCACTGGCAGAATCGCTAAAACTGCTCTTGTCCAATCAAAAGCCAGCTTCTCTTTGCCACCCAATCCAGCCAGCCAAAAGCATCTTTTCCTCGCCTGTCTGTCTTTGGTCGCTTATGCTTTAGTTTTTTTTTGCGTGCTTTCCGCTGTTTCTCCCCTAACATCTTTGGCGATGTGCGTTCTCTCTGGGGCTGTGTGTTCTAGCTGCTCTCTGCAGGCTAGCCAAGAAGCCAGCACCCGTCTGTAATTTTCTCTAAATGATTAAACTCCAGGCAGAAAGCGCCGAATGAAAAAAAAAGTGGTGTGGCTACATTTTACGTATTTTATTTTCGTCTTTTGATTCTATCCATATTTTAATGTGGTTACGCAAACAAAATCCTATTTTACTATTTGTTTTACGCTATATTACTTTTGACATAAAACTGTTTTATAAAGTTCTTTAGTTCAATGTTCTAAATACTAAACATCTTTGTAAAAAAAAAGCTAACGATAATAATAAACAACATACAGCAATTCATGTGTCACAATATAATAAACATAATTAATAACAACAAAAATAATCATAATTTATCACTGGAATGTCAAGCTTTTAAGGTCCAATGGCAACATTCTAAACATATGGGGAAAATAATTTTAATTACTTGTCTCACTTTTGGCGGTGGTGGGGGGTACTGGTGAAAAAACAAATACACAACTCGTGTTTTATTGGGCTAAAGAGAGTTCTTATTTATCATTACATTCATATTATTATATAATTCAGTTATACTCCAAAGAACTCCCAGTTTTACTTATCATATATTTTTAATTTACCTGTTGGAAAGGGTATTACAGCACATTTAAGCAAAATTATGGATGTAATGTATTTAAACGGTGTGAAAAATGATTTGAAATGTCTCCAGTAAAGCAAAATGATGTCATCATCATCTACATAGTTATTTAACAAGTCTAATTCATTTTTTAATACACAGTACTGCAATAAACAACCTCCAAATAAAAATTACGGGGTATGAATTTTATAATATAATCAATATGAAAATGCTATATTTTTTATGTTTCTTAAATACTTCAATTTGCTTTGTCACATACTTAGTGTGTGTTTGTGTAGAATGTTGCTGACAGATGTGGAACTGTTATTTGTCAGTAAGCCACAGTAAATATATGTGGGTTTGATGAATAATCTGTAAGTGCTTGATTTTTCCATGCATGTGCAATTGTCACTTTTGGTTAAATTTATGTTTATCTTGGCAGGTTAATATATAAAAACTTCAGAAAATAAGATTCAGAATGACATGGGCTTTGAATGCGCAGCTGCTGCTTGTGACGCGCTCTCCAGGCATACGATTAAACCCAGATTCTGTTTGAGATTGATTATTCTCCAAATATCAAGGTGCAAATCGCATCTATCACAGGTGATAGCTGATGTATCGATGAGTGTGCGGCCGTGCCCCAATCAAATCCGGGATTTACATCATCCAATCAATCATGGCGAAGCGAGTGAGTGTAGTGGTGCTGGAAGCGGGCAGACATAGGCCCGAGCGTGAGAATCATGAAACATGAGCGTGCGTCGGGCAGGCGCGGGATTCGGTGCGATTCAGAGGCAGACGCTAGGGCAAAGCAGCCACTGTATATTTACAATTCGTGACTGGACATGTTTTTCTCTTCTCCTCCTTAGTTGGCGTTAAAAGATTGTTTTCATCTCCAACCTATATCCGAAGGGCGGGGAAATGTCCATGGTTTTACTCTGGAACACCTCTGATGGAAACATATAAACAGATGTATTGTAACGTAACATAACAGAACAAAGCACAATAGATTGTAAATACGACATAAATGTGAAATTTCTATGTAAACCTTTCTGATGAATTGTATTTTTTTTCTTGTCTTTATTAACAATGATAACAAATTACTTCACTTATTTAACCAATAGTGCTATATAGTAATTATATATTTTTTCATGCGTAATATGCATTATTATAAAATAAATAAAATTATTGTTATTATTATTAGTAGTAATTGGAGTAGTTGTAATTGTATATATGCAGTGTAAAGTATATATTAAACGGGAGGCATAAATTTGTATAAATAAAATAACTGAAATAGTTAACACACATGTGATTAATTCTTGATTAATTTTTACTGCTTCAATTACAATTATGATATATTATGATTTCCTCCATCAGGACAGTCACCTTTTATTGCTGTAGCTAATTATTAATACTGCACCCCCTGTCACTGTTTGGGAACTCAGACATCTTGTAAAATCTTTAATTACTTTGTACATGCCGCCAGTTCCGTGAGGCTTCCTGCTGCGATGGCAGCTCCGTACCTGCCTGCAATATCTTATTAAATTTCAAATTCATAACGACCCCCATGCCTTAAAGATAAAGTCATGAGAAACTCCTTGATCTGTCTGTAGAACTGCATCCCTCATGACTTGACGCTTTTTAATGTTGCTAAACAATTTCCCATAAAGAATAAAACAGGGCCTTTTTTCCAGATTATAACTTGACCAGAGGCCTTTAATGATGTAGCACCAGATAAATACGAACCTTTGTAATAAGGTGTTGTTTTTGTGGCGTTTCAGTGGATGAGGTTTTCTGGGGGTAAGCGGAGATTAGGCACTCGTTCTGTAAATTGATCATTCCGGATAGAGCCCATGACTTGGTTCTGGACATTTACAGTATGGAGATACAACACATTTAAGTATATATTGTAAAGTTGGCTTTAACATATACATAATGTTGTTATATACGTGTACACATCTTGTTTTTATATATATTTAATTTTGTTCTAAGTGTATATATTGCCATTTCTGACCAGGAACATTTTTGACAGGCAGAGAAGAAACATGATATGGAAAGCTGAGCCTCTGATGTATACTATAGCATGAATAGTAAAAGAGACATAAAACACCATGAATAGACGACACACTAAAGTGTAAGCGATTTAGCGCCGAGCTGTTTGTTATGGGATGGCCATGTAAATTGGTTTACTTGTTCCCATCTGCTGACAGACGCTGTTTGGTTTTGAGTGCTTTGAAAGTTAATACTCCAATAACAAGTAGGCTGAACTGAAGCGGATCAGGGGGTTTGGCGGATCTGCAGATCATTCACCTTCTCTAACGCTAACGCTCTCAGGTAATATTCCCCCTTTTCCTTAAAAGGAAGAAATAAGGCAATTTTTATAACGTAACTGTGCTTATACTAAAATAAAGACAATTATATATATATACAGATTTTCCAAATAAGATAATTACAATACTTGAGATCTCGGAATGTGCTATGTGGTGGACCGTTGTCCATTAACCTAACTCCACTAGCAGAATCAGCAATTTATTAATTTATTCAGAGTCACAAATTGCGCCATCTCTGGGGTTGAAGCAGAACAGGCACGATGGAAAGAAATCACAGAAGGAACCACAAGCAAATATAACGTTTTAGACTGAAATGAGATACAGGTATGAGCAGGTATGTTAACGTTCTTTACAAAATGACAGCCTGTAGTGGCCGTGTCTTCATACAACATGCATCAGACAGCAGGCTGCCTGTTTTAAAGAGTCTCTATACCCCCAACACCTCACCTATTTCACAACTGGTTCTTCAAAATAATCACTACATTGATAATAGCTTCTTGTTGTCCCACAAGTATTTCATCCTGTTATTTGAACAATTTATTTTCTTCAGAATAAAATTTGCAGGTCAGGGCGGCAAACCCAGACATATCGTCCAAAAAATACTGTATCGTATTTTTATTTCTTAGTGTCCCTGAAGTCTTTCTCAACTAATAACTGTACAATGTCATGCTCTGTCACCATTACGCGCTAATAATCTCGATATTCCAGCTGTAGTGTGCCGTACTAATTGTGATCTTTTTCAGCGTTTGTCATCCTCAGAGTTACCGTAATGGACTTTGCCGGCTTTCTTCCTTAACCTTTTCCCTCTCCTCCTCATTCTCTATTTGATTCCAAAGCCTTCGAAAAACATTAAGACGAAAAATCCCTTAATGCGTCTTCAACCTTATCTAGACAGCTATCTGTCTCCGAGCCGCAGCGTTTGAAAGGATAGAGCCGGAGAGAGGATGGAGACGGAAAATCTCCCTCCGCCGACAGGCCCGGGAATGACTTACAGGCATCTAAGAGTCTGAGGGAATCTCTGGGGCTCCCCTAGGGCTCTCGATATCGCTTTAACCAGGGGCAGTGCGGCAGAAACACCAGCGGCCTGCTTTCATGACAGGAAAAAGCGGGCAGAGATGCAGCAACGGAGAACAAGGGTGTTTCGGGGCTGAAAATAATGATGTTCTTCTCAGTAACGGCCGAGTAATAATCGGAGAAACCTGGAAAGGTACCGACAGTCTGCAGAGACAGGCAGACGCAGCTTTGAAATGTAGATGCTGAAATACAAAAGGTCTTCCAGGAGAGATTAGTTGTAATATCGTTTGTGTTTGACTGCCGAACGCCCTCCAGCGCTTGACACCGGCTCGCAATTAAGGCCTGTTCCAGGCCGGAGCCATGTGCCTCGTCGATTATCCGGCCCGGAGCACGACACGTGTGCACACACGCTCTGAGCTCACAGGAGGCGTACGGCTCAACGGTAATATATGCGTGGAAATGAACAAACAAGCAAATAAACAAATACATGTTATTGGTAAAAAAAAAAAAAAGCTATAGTGTCAAAATTAGGACTTGGAGGAAAATCAATGATATGACCAGAAGACTTCTAATTTTCTGTGTTTTCATATCTATAATATGAAATATATCTATAATAATGAATAATATATCTATAACAGAATAGAATTGATTTGCCTTTGTAAAGTGACAGTGTCTAGAAAAGCACTATATAAAATAAATGTATTATTATTATTATTATTATTATATGTAAAATAATATCTACGATAATATTATAGATAGTATAATATTATCATTATTTTTAATTAATCATAATCATTTTTATGATATTTGCAATGTATGAAAATATGCAACTATTTCGTAAATTCAACTTCATTGCAGATTTCTATGTAATGTAAAAAAAAAATCTGTTATAATATACAAATTAAATAAATATATTTCATTTAGTACTGAGAGAAAATTAGAACTTCAAGTTTTGTTAGTGGGGGTGAATATTTTAAATACTCTGTATTATATATGTTTAGTATAGTAAATAAATATTCCTAAATTAACAGATTCCCAACTGTTAGCATTGCATTTGCATTTTTAAAAGCCTGTTTAGCCTCTTCGCATGCTTTTGGTGGGACTCTGTAATATACCATTAGATGCTGTTCCCAGTCTTACCAGCTCCTGGCTCTACATTAATTTGACTTTAATAGGCTGGGACCATTCGAGCTGATAAATCTTCAAGCAGAGGATAAAGTTCAAATAGATAAAATCAAACAGATGTTAGTAGGAGGGTTTTTTCATGACCCATAAAAGTGCTATCATCAAAGCCTAGAATCATTTGTTTTGAATTATTGCATTGTTATCAAAAGGGCCGTCTCTGCCTGTTTGCAGAGAAATCTGATCTGTTTATCCGAAAACAGAACAAAGATGCCAAGCTCTGTGGACCCTAGGAAAGTATTTGGCGAGTGATGGGTGACAGGCTGGGTTGGCCGGGAGATGGCTTGATTGACAGCTGTCACAGACAGTGGAGGGAGGGAGGGGCAGCGTGGAGCACTGTGTTTACACAGTGGGGTGTACACAGGGTGCAACAGGGACAGTCCTTTCTCTTTCACATTCATGCTGATATTATCACGGCCAAAGAATCAGACCTTCAAAACAAGCATTATTGAACAATTATGAAATTTGAAAAAATATATATTATTTGCATGATTGTGTGGTCCGTTTTAAAAATAAAATAATAATCAATAATTATAAACATCAAAATGGAATTCTAAATTGTCTCATATTCAGAAATAGGTCATACCCGGGTGAAATGCTTCCCTTATCACTGAGATCTGGCCGAAAGTGAACTGAACTTCGACAGCAACCGTTTTCCGAGTCTGTGTCCTATTGCCTTTAATCTGTGTTTTTAAAGAGGAAATAAATAACACCGGCCTTATGGGTTTTCAACCATTCTGTCACGCAGCAGGTCAGACAGTCCCTCGGAGGACGCCAGAAGCATGTCACAGAGAACCGGCCATAAACTTATTCTTGCTACATCTGCAGTACTGAAAGCTGACTGTCAGCTTTGTTATAAATATGATTCAAACGGGGCAGGAATACAGTCCTCACGAAGATAATAAAAAATATTGTGTCCAGAAATCATACTCATAAAGGGAAATACGCAATCTTTACATTCAAAAAGAATAACTTCATGGATTTGTAAATTTATTTTTATGACATATTAAATAAAGTGGTAAAATTGGTAATGTATCAATTTAAACAGGTCTAGTTCTGTTAAAGAATACATATATTGATGTGAAAGGCATGGGAGTGAGGATGCGTATCCCTGCGATGATGCCCAAGCGCTTTTTCCTCTTTCAGTTATTTTCTCACATTCTTGACCTTGTTAGTCTGTCACGGAAGCATGTAAGTCAATCCTCTGGTCCGGCGGCCGCATGTTGAAAAGATGCAGCTCTGCGTGGAATTTCACCTTGACTTTTTTATGCGCTGTTGAAGAAAGCCATCTCACGTCTCCGCCACTGTGAAGTGGCCCTTGCCCTGGACGTCGCCGCTAATTCACTGTACGTCAGCAGACATGTGCGCTCCATGAGGCCGAGCCCAGCCGCCTCCGCCTCCGAGTCTGGAAATTTTTACCCTAAAGTGCAGAGATTCTTATTTTCTTGATGTGCATACATTTTTGATAGCTCATGCAGTATTAATGATTTCATGTACACGCCAAAATGCTGGTGGTAGATTTTTAGCTATTACGAAATGATATTTTACTCCAGTGCTGTTGTGTGCTTTTTCCGTCAGCCTGGTGATGGCGCCCACAAATATCAAAGGGCTGTAAACGTGGACACTGCCGTCTAGTAGAGATGATTATGCTTTTTTGGGTAGGGGAATGAACCGAGGGAAAGTCATTTCTGTCCCTCAAGGGTCAGTGGCAACGGAGATGGTCATATTAAATAGCTTCGACCACCCTTCTTGGCCCACGGCCCACGTCAGCATGCCCCGCCCTCTCGGCAGCCGTCCCTGACATCCTGTAAGAATGATGCCGCCTCCCCCCCCGCAAGTGGAGACGAGGCGAAAGACCAATGCGTCGCTTATTTTAAACATGTTAATGAGGCCGACGGCTTGATGCTCGCTCCTCGACACCGTGTTGGCAAATATAGAGAATGAAGCTTCCTGGTTACATGGTGCAAGGTCACATGGCTGTGGGCTAAGATGCGAAGCACTTGCAATGTTCTGACTGGAATTAGCACTAGTCATGACAAACTGTCTCCAAGCCAGATGTTATGCTCGCGAAAACCAAAGTCCTTCGAGGGTATAAAGGGCCATTAACACTAGCAGTCCCGAGTGCTCATTAAAAACAATACGTTTTAAATGTTTATAACGTGAGATGAATGACAAGCTAGCTCTTGGATACGATTTCTTCAGCCACTCTGTTTATGTTGAACGGGAAGTGACCTTGCGTGGTAAATCCGGAAGGGTTGAGCCAACTACCAGAAAGTTCCTTTGGCATCCTGGGTAATTAAATGTAGTTCCGTCTCGGGGATGATTTACAGCTGCTGATTTAGTGGTCGGTAGAAGTCGGTAGGAGCCACCCTAACCCCCAGGTCAGTGCCTTCACATTTATTCACAGGCCAAAATCTCAGTACTGAAATGCGGTGAGTCACAGGGCGTTAGCGATGTTGCTACTAGCCTGGTTGATGTCGGTTTAATCCCCTGGCTGCGATATACATTTATAATTGTCCGTGGCGTTGACAGAAATAGTAATAGCTTTATTAGCAGTAGCTAGCGTGAGTGCTATTTAGTGGCATTTTACATTAGTGACATTAGCGCTCACGCTCAGATATCTCCAAGCCCCACAGGGGTCCCTGTCCTCCCTCCAGAGGGTCCAGATACCTTACCTAGGTGAGTGAATCTGTCAGGCAGGAGAAATGACTGCCCTGGCCCTGACTGCAGCCAACATCACATCAGCGACTCTCTTATTAGAGTAAGCCATCGCCATTACCCTATATCTCCTGAAGGTTAACGAATCAACTTATTGTTTACAATAGGCTGCAGCCTAATTCTGCAGAAATCACGATCCCCTGACGGGATAACCCGAGCGGCCTCCCAGTCTGGCCAGTTCAGGAGCCGGACAGTCAGCTAGCTGGGCACTGAATTCTCTGGGGGAGTCATGCATCAACACATGGTGTCCCCTTGGCTCTGCATTAATTGACCTGCATCACGTTTTTTTCAGCGATCAGTAGGCCGAATGGAAAACAGTGACTGGGCCCCCGACGGGGGGGGCGCCCAGTCCTCCGGCACGAGACAGCAGACACCCGCATCTGCTTCCTTTATCTTCAGCAGCGTCTTTTAGATGCTTTACGGTGTTATGCAACCTATGGAGTGAGAGTCGTCTGCACGTCCCTGCTCTTGATGTATTACGTGAAACATTCCGAGCTGCAGGCCGGCGAGATGGGAAGTGACATCACGCGCAGATGGCTCTGTGACAGCGGCTGGTTCGTTCCGTGGGAAGAGGAGTTCGACGCTGACCGGCAGGGGCACCCCCAAGGATGAATGCCTGAATATGATTTTTCTGTATGAATGCGTGTATGCATCAGTTACAATAAAGCTGCCATTTCCGTTGGGATAAATAAATTCAGTAGCTAAAAGTAGCAGTTTCGAAAGTACAGTAACATCTTTTTTAATCTTTAGCAATACTTGCACTGGTGGTTAATTATACAGGACAATGCAAAATATAAACACACACACTGTCTGTCTGTCTATCGATCTAGTCCGGGATTGCTCAGTTCCAGTACTGGAGGCCCGGAATTCAATTCAGTTTGCAGACGTTGCTACTGAAACACATCTTAATCAGCTAGGTTGAATAGGTGTGTCTGAGCAGGGAAATTAGCAGACTGTGTGGCAAACGTGCCCTTCAGCACTGGAATTGAGCAACACTGATCTAATCTAATTAAGCATCATGGCAGACATGGCATGTCAGGTTCGGCATACTATACCTTGTTTGCGTTAAATTAGTCAAGATGAGAAGCTTCACCAGGCTGCAGCCTACTGATGGAGCCATCGTTGGCTGGGAAGAGGATATCTCCTGTTGACATTTAACAGCTACGGACGAGACTTCCCAGTCGAGAACTGGGGGGGGTTCTGACCTTAGTGTGTGCTCTGAACACAGTGGGTTATGAACTTGGGGGCGTCTCCCGGACGGATATTTATGTGGCCAGATGGTTTTCCTCAAGAGCTCCAGTGTACAGTACAGTTTACATATTCCCTTGTTTTCACTAGAGGAGGCCATGATGGATTTTTTATTGACTCTGCAAATGTTTGATAAGAAAGCAGCGCAGTGTCTGCTGTCCCCCCCAACCCCCACCAGCACTGATGCTCAGAAAACAAAGGCTCCTCCAGCAAATACGCCATGGGCCCGTCTGCCACACTGCCAGCCCACTTGCCGCTTCTACTGAAAAAAGTAGGGCCCATGATCTGGAGCAAGCACCGAGCCTGCTGATCCCAGATCAGCTACGCTAGCGGGAGCCCCCCCCCAAGTAAAGCTGAGTTGCGTGGGCCCGGCGGCGCCCACCGAGTCCCCTCAGCTTCAGCGGTCCAGGTTTATTGTCTGTGTCGCCTGACAGCAGATTTGCAAGAGAGATAAATTGAGATCTTTCCCAGGATCTCATTCTGCTTCTATTTCTATTAAAGGATTTAGCCGCCAGAGACTCCAGCTAGCTCTACCGTTATTATATATGGGACCGGAGCTGAGTGGTAGCATTTAGCCGGTGAGCTGGGTGATTTTGTTAACAAGAGAGTCGAGACATGCATACGTAATTGTGCTTCCGCTGCCCGCTTCCCATCAGTCTCTGCCTCGCACGCATATTTGCGTTGTTCGTATTGTTTCCAGTCTTACATGCCTGTTTTCTGTATGTACTCATCCCGACACTGTCTGTTAAATTAGACGGCGCGCCCCTCCCCTCCACTGAACCAGCGGCACAGGTGTCCCACGTGAGGAGACTTTGGGGCTGTTAAGAGTGACATGTTATGATGACGAGAATGCGGGGCCTCTAATCCGTGACCCGCGTTTCCACTTGCTGGGGCCGGGAGTGGGATTTGGGGGGGGGGTGGTGGTGTATAAAGTGGGTAACAGAACTGCTGCACTGATTTCCATGTGGACCAAAGCAATATGATTAAGCTTAGAGCTACACTGGTAATATAAGCATGAATTAAAAATTGCTTTAAAAAAAGAAAACATATCAATATAATCATTAAACAGAAGCTGAGACTCCCTGTCCTTTTACAGGCACGGGGGAAATGATGCGAAAGGTTTAAACCCCAGCGAATAACCTTTTGCTGTAAATTGAGGCCGGATATTTAGGGGCAATGTCACAGATAACGGAGAAGCAATAACGGACGACACAATTACAGACCAATCACAGGTCTCTAAAACTCACGCATTTTATTCATTTGCTGAGTAGGGGTCAGGTGCATGTCCAGCGAAGTGCTTTTTAGCGGAACCTTAATAAGATTCGGTCTCCATCTAAAAGTGATGGCGGTGTCACCTCTCGAGCCCTCTTAGAGCTTCAGACCCGAGAGCCCCCAGGCCGCCCCGTTAGAACCTTAGAGAAGGAGCTTTGACCTCTGCTTTGCTGCTGCTGCAGAGTAAATGCTTGAGATTTAGCGGTTTCAGGTGCTCATTTTAACTCTGGCCATTATGGTGTTAATTATTTAGTGGTTCAAACCCGTCCGAGCATTCAGTGTGTGATGGAAGGCATCAGCGGCCGCCACACTGGGAGAGTCACTGCCGCTTTTTGAGGGCTCCTATTTGGTTCAGTGAGTTAGGATGCTGAGCCTGTAATCAGTAGGTCGTTGGTTCAATTCTCAGTATCGGCAGAGTGATTTCAACATTGTGCCCCTGAACAAGGCCCTTAACCCCCAAATGCTCCAGTGATTGTCTGACTCTCTTTTCTCTCAAAATGTATACCGATTTGGGTAAAAGCATCCACTAAATAACATTAATGTACCGTTGCACTGGGTCCATATTCATTAATGTCCTACTGCAGATGTGTGTGTGGCTTTGTGTTCACAGAAGATCTATTAAGTCATTTTTGGAATATCTATATCATGGTTCCCCAGTTCTGGTCCTGGAGGGACAGTTTGCAACACAGTTTGCAGGTTTCCCTGCTTAAACATGCCTGATTCAGCTCACCAGCCAATTGCCAGGTTTAGCAGGTGTGTTTGACCAGGGAAATCTGCAAACCTTGTCACAGGCTGGCCCTCCAGGACCGGATCTGGGGAGCCCTGATCTGGGGAGCCCTGATCTATATGCATAGTCCTAGAAAATTTTGTATCTTTTAAACATGACCTTTATCATATTTTG
>JABFDZ020000115.1:1208556-1221570 GCA_019775955.2 Pollimyrus isidori
GTGTGTCCATGGACATATTCTGGTGTAGTTCAATGGGTTAGAGCCCTGTGCAACTGTCAGGAAACTTGTGGGCTGGTGTCACATGGCCTACAGAGAAGTCATATCACCATTTAGCCCTTCAGCAAAGCCTTTAATCCCAACTGCATCCATCCATCCATCCATAACCACTTATCCAGTAGAGTATGATGGTGAAGATGCCACCGGACAGGAGACGCTTGGGAAACGATGCCAGTTCATTACAATGCGCACACACACACATAAACACACACACACAGACAGACAGACACACACACACAGACAGACAGACACACACACACAGACAGTCACACACACATAAACACACACACAGACAGACACACACACACAGACAGTCACACACACATAAACACACACACAGACAGACAGTCACACACACACAGACAGTCACACACACATAAACACAGACAGACAGTCACACACACACAGACAGACACACACACAAACACAGACAGACAGACACACACACAGACAGACAGACACACAAACACAGACAGACACAGACAGACAGACACACACACACATAAACACAGACAGACACACACAGACAGACACAGACAGACAGACACACACACACATAAACACAGACAGACACACACACACAGACAGACACACACACACACACACAGACAGACAGACACACACAGACAGACAGACACACACACATAAACACAGACAGACAGACACACACACACAAACAAAATCAAAATATAAGATTATATTTTATCAGAAAATGCAGAACAGTGACAAAAGGACAAAGCAACACGTTGCAGCCACTGCCCAGGAAGTGACATATCGCTTTTTTTCCCAAAGCATTTTCCAGACCTGTCTGCTACTGGCATGATCTCGCTGCGACCACCCGTCTGACTGGAGAAACTGCATACCGTGATAAAATTTTAGTGTTACATTTTTGGCCTCTTAAAGGAAACATGAACATGAAACATTCGTCGATATTGGGTCGTCGGTGGCTCTCAGCGGTGGTTTTCTGCTCAGTGATATCGGATATCAAATGTGCCCTCGTCATTTTATGGTACACCATTTGACAATATGCTGATCTGGTTTCCTTTATGAAACCCCGTCTTGCTACAGTGCTTGCAAGTATTTTTTTTCCTTTTTTTTTTCTGCAAAACACTGCATGGTATACAGTTCCCATACCCTCAGCCAGTTTTTAATATATTACATATTTATACAATGAACAACGCACTGTGTGTGTGTGTGTGTGTGTGTATGTCTGCCTGTGAGTGTGTGTTCGTCAGGCTCTCGGACACAAGAGCGGTAAAGGTCAGGGCGTGTCAATCCAGCACCCTTGTCCTCTGGTAGATGTGAGGGCCGGAGGGGGGGGGCACTTTGTCGGCAATGTCTCTTACAATTTACATCGACCTTCCCTTGATCTCTCTTGCTTATTGACAGACTCCCCTTTCGCTCATTACACTGAACTTACATTTCTTTTATTTCTCACCCGCTCTCATGCAAAATGGATGAGCATTAGCCTGTTGCAGAGAACGCGGAGCAGAATTTCATTTCTACTACTTCTTCTGTGGGTCGTCATTGCAATAAAAGCAGTAGGTGATGCCATGGGGGACCTGAGAGTGTTACTGGGAGGAGTGTGGTCCGATATTCACACCGGACACTCTTTTATTGCTTGCAGCAGCCTCAGCTCAGCTAACTAACTCCCAATTAAAAATGCAAATGGTAAAAATACATAAATCAAAGAACAATACAAGCAGACACTCCAGGAGTGCAGAGGAGTGCAGGGGTATCGTTCTGCCACCAACTCTGCAGCCTGGTGCCAAGCAAGGGAGGTTCTTGTCTTGCTTCTTCATGGAGGCATAAGGAGTTTCTAGACGTTGCGTTTCATGGGGCCACATAAGAAATTCAAAGGCTGTAGGGTGACCTCCCACAAACGAAACTGGCTATAGATCTTAAAATGAGCATGATCTCGAGGATACAACGCGAAAGAGTCCAGCATTGGGCAGTGGGGGGTAATGGGGGGGGCGGCCATGATTGGAGGCTTGGTGGGAGGCCGCCGATCAAAGAGGCACAGAACATTACAAAGAAGGCTTTATTTTTGAGGGGCAGAAAGGGAGCAGTCGAGGGACTGGGGGGGTCTGTCTGAATCAGCTCCCAGCTCCTGCCGCAGAGGCACAGCGCTTCCAGAGCCGTGGCCAAAGTGAGTTCAGCCAAACATGGAAGCTTATAAAACTTACTGCTTTTAGCCAGTGGAAGTCCCCGCCCCTCAGGCACTGGAGTCAGACCGACTTGCTACCGAACCTGAGCGTGGCTGCCGTCAGACACGCCCCTCACCGAGCCAGGCCGGTAGCCGCCAGACAGCACCACAACGGCTCCAAAAAATGACATAAATTATTATTGTAAGGGATCGCCAACTTTGCGACGAAGGGCGAAGCCGACCTCATGGCTAATGTAAACCCGACAGCTGCGGGACACTGTAACTGTAAACATACTTCGGTGAAATGCTTTCGGTGTCATGGTGAAAACCCCGGTTTCCTGCAGATTTCGAAATACAGTTTGAAATCAGCAGCTGTGCTCCCGCCCGTCGAATGGACCACCGTAGCTGGTGAAATATTGCCGTCAGACAGGGGGAGAGCGACTCTGGAGGCGGGGCAGAGTCAGGTGACGCGATCCTTTACCCTCTTTGCCCAAGAACAGATTCAAAGTCTGGGACCTCACTATTGGTTATGCTTCATACTCCAGGACTCAACCCACACCTTGTGCTTGTCCTTCAAGCCTACGTGTGATCTCATTCTCACTATTAGACCCAATAAAATCCCAATTCGCCTGCCAATCCCCATATCATGCCACCTTGTTTACCATTTTTACACCTACAATGACATATTTCCTATTCTATATGTGAATAAGGTTCCGGGTTCTCCTAACCAAACTGCACAGTCAAACCAAGCATGGCTCCACCAAGGAGGTGGAAAATTTGTTTTATGTTGGAGTGTCAGTTTTACTGACAGACGTGCAGCTTTTCCGGGTGTGCCACATCTGTCAGGATTATACGAGGAGTCCCCGCGGGCCAGCTGGTGGTCCGCAATTCTTCTGCCATTCTCCTGAGGAGTTCAAACGATAATCTTGAGCATGTTTTGAGGCGGCCTAATCGATTTGCAGTGGGACGTGCATTCGTATCGCCTGCCATTGTCAGAATTGCGTTCGCCCACAGCTGCCGCATGCGGGAAAAACTCGAATGGCTTCCTAGATACACGGAAAATAAAATGAAAAAACAAAATACATAGAAGAGAGGCTTGATATAAAGATTTAGCGACAGATGGAGTCAACTGTACTGGCCGCACGTCCCTAAGGGCCCCGACAAACGGGAGTTTGGGTGACTATTGCCAACACCAGCCGAGGCCTCCCGCCACAATGGACTCCTTCATGATCAAAACGAAACAAAATAAATGTAAGTAAAAGCAAATGGATTTTCCTATTGAAAGTTATTGCTTTAGGAATGGAGAAGATGGGTATTGATCTGCCTCATCCACAGCCATTACTGGGGGACCTGACAATCAGGGGTCTGCCTCCACCCCCCACACACACACCGACGTGCTGCTCCGCGGAGAATTGAAAACAGTAAAAGGTTTGTAAAAACATTTTTTCAGCTTTTCTACAGGGGGCAATTTATATAGAAGTGGCTTTCACCCCCTACCCCCCATCTCTGTCCTCTCTAGCTTCACATCTGCAATTGATTCCCCCCACCCCACAAACCGGTGTCAATCAGGAGGTCCCTGAGTATGATATTATATATTTTCAGTGATGATTTAAATGCCAGAAAATAGTCACGGCTTGTCGAATTAAATAGACCATGGACATTTCAGAAGTGTTGTATATTACTAGCGTCTTGATCAGAGGTTGAACCCAGCAGACCAATATATAAAAATTTTAAGCATCATAAACACGATGATTATATATTGTTATGCTATGACTTATAAAACCACTTATACTTCGCAATGTGTCTGTTTTAGCTGCCATTTTGAACCAATACCGACTCTAAATGTCTTGTTATGTGTTTACTACAGGAATTCATTCAAAAGAGGGCTGTCATAACAGGTAAACTACCTATTTTTTTAATTTAGTAAATTAGAAGACCGCTAAACAGTATTTTATTTAAGATTACCGCAGCACGACTCACACGGAGGGGCAGGTGCGAGGACAGGGCCGCAACGCCGTGGATGTAATTCAGATCTCATTACCTCCCCTGGATGTTTGGAACTACATGACCTTCGGAAAATGTGGAGTAAGCTTGAGGTGCCAAGCATGAAATCCCATAAAAAGGGAGAAGGAGAAGAAAAAAAGACAGCAGAAGTTAACTGTTTATCAGTTAGATGCCATCATTCTTGCGGTTAGCCTAGCATGCTAGTTGCTAATGCTAACACCCGCGTGGTGACCCTTGGTATGGGCTGCGTGGTGATTGGTCTAATGCAAAGCTCGAGGTTAAAAGCTCAAAACATGTGACAGTGTCACCTGCTTTGTTGGGATGGCTTCGGCAGATGACTCTCTTCATGTTATAGCTTGCTATGAAAATGCTAATTAGCGATGTAGACGGCCTTCTAGGCTATGTGAATGTTAACAAACAATATCGACGGGTGTTTCATGTTCATGTGGGCGAAATGAAGCCGCCTGCAAGAAGAATTTAAACGCCAAATGTTCTGGCAGTACTCTGCCATGATTTATTTTTCAAAAATGGGCTTCTACCAGAAGCGGTCTGTCAACCTTTCAGTCGTGACAGAAGGTCAGACTAACAATGCAAGTTTTACAGGCCCTGAGAAAAATGAAACAATAAAAAAAAACATGTGATATCTCCTGACATCTATGGAATATGAATTGACAGTGATGCACATCTGCAGGGGTTATTGTTATTGCAGGTAATAGGAGTTTCCGACGTCTGAGATATTAGGGCCTTTAGTCATTTGGGGCGATTCTCTGTTCATATCTGACTCTTTTTGTTCCCAGAAGGTCTATTAAACTGCCATCCTGAGGGATTCACATAAGTGTACCCAAAAGAGCCAAGCGTTTATAATTCTGTTGAGGTATGGTAGCTGTGGCAATTTAGAGACATTTAACACATTCATCGTAAGTGATGTGTAAAATACATATTCCCAAGGACAGCTACCAAAACTCTACAGCCCTTCAGAAACTGGAGATCCCAGATGCTCAGTTCAGAGGTGGGATGCCATCTCTGGATGCCGTGGCGCTTCATGTTACACACTAGTCCCCAGCTACCCCCGATATGCAGACTGACAAGTGTGTTTGCGGGCACTCTGGAGAATAACAGAATGAATTTAAACTTCAAGGCAAAGCGAGTCGAGGTCTGATACACCAGGGTGCCTGGCACAATGCAGCAAATGTTTCTGGTTAAAGGAAGTGGGTGAGCTCCAGTGAATATAGAATAAAACAGATTGACTTTTTTGGCTGATTTAACCCATCTGCATGATATTATACTAAATGTGCTCTTGCGTTACATAACAGTAGTGATACCAAAGACCAGTAGGCAGCGGTGTAGAAGAGAGTTTGATTTTGGAGGTACGGTTTAGTCTCATTTAAATGCAAAGTTCTTAGTGAGGGTGGGGTGAATGCATGGAAAACAGATACCCAACCCCAATTCCTGGCCCCCTTCTAGTAGGATATCTATTTGGTAAGCAAAAATGACTCATTTACAACAACAATTAAATCAATAAGATTTTCATCGGTGTACCGACACACAGGCTGACTGTTTATTTCACAGATTGTAGCGTGGGCCTGGTGGATTTGGCGCATTATCTGAATGTGTGATGTTCTGTTATGCTAAAAGGGGACAGCATTTATTCGGTAACCAAGAAGAGAAGGTACTGAGTTCAGGAGGGAGGATTAGAGGAAGCCATAACTGCATTAGCTGTCCATCATCCGGAAACATCAAAAGACCAGCAGAGGGCCGCCTGTTCGGTAGCCCGGCATCAGGCGGATTCGGACCCGTTGGCGTTTGATCTGCCGGTGAGAAGCAGGTATGATCCCGGCTCTCACCCGCATGGTGTTACCTTGGCAAGGCCTGTAGTCTTAGCTGGAGGGAGGGAGAGGTGAGTGCATTCGGTGCGGCCTTCTGTCAGCGTCTACTCCCGCCTCTCCGGATGTGAGTTCGGAGGCGCGCCAGGGAGCGTGGCCCGCCGGGGAGCGTGGCCCGCCGGGGAGCGTGGCCCGCCGGGGAGCGTGGCCCGCCGGGGAGCGCGGCACGCCGGGGAGCGCGGCCCGCCAGGGAGCGTGGCCCGCCAGGGAGCGTGGCACGCCTGCTTTGTATGCTGTTCAGCTCTGAATGCCGATTTTATTGATTTTGTCACGTTTCTCGCAGGATGCAGAGTTCCTTCATGCACCTGTCACCAGTGCACACCTCACAGAAAGTTCTCATTTGGCACGAGTACATGGAAGTTGGTTTCCTATGTCCTCTGTCAGTAGGTGCAACTTCATCCCTATTACTATTTGATGTATATGTAATGAAAGAGCTTCTTCCCACGTGCCATCCGGACCCAGGAGTGGACTTGGCTGCTAACCCCCCCCATTACACATCTATTTAATACTTATGGAACTACCTCTGTTCGGTGCTACACTGCTTTATGATTTGCACATACTACTATAACTGCACATTTGTACTTTATGACTTTTATCTGTACCCCCCCCCTCCCGTAACCTATGTGGTGTAATTTTGTTTTTTAGTCTAACCCAGTAACCCTGCGACATTTGTATCCCGCTGTTGTGTTTTGTCTCACGCACTGTCGAAAAATAACATTTCACTGCAAGCCATACAATACATGATTTTCAGGCGCCAAATAAAATTTGAATTTAAACAAAATTTTAATTTGATTACTTTTACCTTTCATCCTACAGACCAATGTGATATATGTGATACATTACTGGTTGACGCCACAAATTCCTCAAAATGTCGTACAAATAGCTTTCGGCTTTAAATTGCTGGGGTCCTCTATGAATTGTTTTGCATTAGAGTACGCTCAGGAATATTCGCTATAATTAGGCGGCACTAGACAGTGAATAAACAATGCTCAGCCTGGAGGAGAAGGCTTTCCATGGCTACCAGCTTAGCTGCAGAGCCTTGCGTTTCCCCTGAGGAACTGAATAGGTGAAATAAACAGTGACATTTACAGATAGAAATGAGGACAGATATTCAAATAGATTAAGTTCTCCTTTTGTTGGTTGATAATACTAATTGTTAGCCCCTCACTTCTCCATTAGGGAGAGAGAATCAATGAAAAGAGGTAGTAGCTTAGCCATACGGCAGCTAAGGTATACAGTAGGATGAGAGAGCATTTTATTCTGCTACCTTTGCATTACTGTAGTATTAGAACTCATGTAGTGTATGTGGATTCATATGTTAAAACGTTATTTCCTCTGGATTTTATGGTATCCAGTGGCAGATTTTACGCTATAAAACGCTCCATTTTAAAAGTCAGATTGAATAAAAAATTCTTCAAGTAGCTATTTTTCCACTGCACCCATGTAAGGCCTGTAGTATCCTATAGATATCATTGTTAGCCTAGTACACTAACCGCTAATACTTACATGCACAAACAAGATATCTGCATCGACATAGATATGTCGCTATCTTTTTGTTCTTCTGGTGGTCTGTTAATTCATGAGTGTTCTGCAATCTACAGAAGCTTGTTAGCATGTGAGACTTTGGAAGTCTATTTCTTAAAACAAATGGAAGAACAAAACCTCAAACCACACAAAGGAATTACGTCAGGTATGTTCTCCAAGAAGAATCCGAAAGCACCCAGGTATCTGAGAATAGCTAGACTTGGGTATTAAAGAATACGCCCTATATACAATATAATGTCTTAAATTACGCTTAAATAATTACAGTGATGATTTTGACTAGCCATCCCCCAGATAAAGCGTAATCTTACTTACAATGAAGTAAGGTACCAAAATGCTATTAATGACACATTATAATTCTTATTTCTGTACGATCACTGGGGCTTATGGACGAGAAGAGAGGGAACCCTGTTGAGTTCCCTGCAGGGCTACCGGACTCGTGCTACCATCTGCCAAAATATGTGGAGGCATGCGTGGATCCGGCGAGATTAGCCGTACGATCCTGTTTCCGTGGCACTGGCCGGGGTATCTTAGCAACAGTATCGCTCCAGATTTTTAGCTCGTTCCGTGGCGCTGCGTGTAATATCTGCGACATAATCTGTCTTTTAATTTTCTTGGGATCGCCGTTATATTACAGATACATGTGTTCAATTATAGATCTTTATTTAATAAGGAGAGCGCGCGAGTCGAAGATTTGTTCTGTGTCAGGAGTGGACAGCTGTGCAATGCAACTGCGCTCCGGTGCAGCCTTGTCTCGGAGTTAGATTGACAGAAGTCCCGCCGCCGCTGATTAAGCTTAGTTATGGAGTTCATATCTTTGAACTTAGGAATTCAGAAACGCCGGCGGGATTCTTAATAACCGCGGTGGCGCTCGGAAGTCAAATAGGATGCAAATGACTCGTACAATCGAAATGTCATCACGAGCATGTCAGGCTGCCGGGACGCTTTTGGAATAAGTCATTTGGAGTAATATCATTGATTCCGAATGCGATTAATCCTCCGTCATTTTATATTGGCTTTGAGGTTACTGGAACCACACGAAGGATAAGGCCAGAACATATCTGACTATGTGTCTGTGGACCTCCCCATTTTTTCCCCTCATGTTTCTTCTTTTGTGACTCTAAATTGTCACAAAAATGTCTTAATATGTGACTATGCTGAAGTGACAGCCCAACTAGCAAGTCCCTTGTCCTTATTTGTAGACAGCTGGTCCCTAATGGCACATGGTACCTCCTCTGTTTCAGAAATTATGAATTATTATTATACTTTTATTGACATTTAAAACACGGATTCTATCTTTGGAAAAAGATGGTAAAATGTATTATGTTCTTGTCACCTAATTTTCTTTAGTCACCAGGAACCATTCAAATATACAAATTTATGTTTGTGTGTATATATGCATATATATGTATGTACTCTCACAATACACACACACACAAGTATTTTAAATACATGTTATTAATATAATAATTTTCATTTTTCCACAGCCAAGCACATAGCTTTTCCCACAGGCTGGGGAGGGGAGGGTGCTCCTTCAGCGCAAACACCACCAATATACGCCCCAGCCGAGCGGCCCGGCGTCTCTCCATGATTTTTCTCGTTCCGACGGCTCACAGACGTCAGCTCGTCACAGGGAAGCCATAGCTCTCCGGAAAATTACCCCGTCGTTCAGTTTACTGGGCAAATCAAAGCAGCCTCCACCGTCACTAATGGCCGCTAGCTCTGCGGCGATCGCATATAAAAGGCAGTCGCCTGCATCCTGGGTTCAATCTCCCGCTGCAGCCCCTACCGTTTTCCGAGAGCGATGAAAACAGATGGCCGCAATCATTAAGTCGTTTGCGTCTGGCGGCGGCTCTCCGGAGTACTCGTTCCACGTAATTTGTTATGGGAGGCTGAGTAATTGGACGACACTGTCGGCTGCCGCGGTAATCGGCGGCTCCTGTCCCTCTGGATCCCGCCAGCAACACAGCCGTAAGGTCACCGCGGCACGGCGGAAAAATAAACCGGGCTTGGCGTGGTGACACCAGCCCGCGGATTTCAGCACGGCCCTGTGTGGTTTGGAGGCCAACAGAGATCGGCATGCTTCGCTGGTGCCATGTTCCTACTGTGGGACGCGGTAAACGGGAGGCGGAGTCGGGCGGGGAGGGCACCGTATGGACCTACGAAAGGACAGGTCATGGCGCTGATGATAACTGGACGGCGAGGGGGTGTCAGACATGATGTGAATTCCTCACATATTCATGCAAAACCATCCTTCTTGGTGTTGATATGGTCATCAATTCCAATCCACAGGCTCTGCTCTTCAGGCAAGATTGTTTTAAAGGTCGATTTTAAGACCCCTCCCATCTATGTTCCCCTGAATTGCTTCCCCCATGGGGACCGTATTGTTTGCCTCTGGTGCGGCCCTACGGTCGGGCCCTTAATTTATAAGTGCGATAAAATGCTTTGCTGAGTTGTGCTGTGCTTTAGCAGCAGCTCTTGGGGACAGTCAGAGGCGACGGGTACGCTCCATGTCACCATGTCGATACAGTGGCACTCAGGTACAAGATGACATAAGGCTCTATTACAGTCGTAAAATGAAGGAAGACACTATAAACTAAATCGGTATAAAACTAGATTAATGGGAATATATCGATTAATGAGAAGGCAATATATGTGTCCATATATCCGTCTGTCTGTGAATGAGTATCGAGACTTTGTAGCTATCATGCCCAGCAGTAAATTCACGGCAGTAATCTTTGACAATAACCAGATCGAAGGGGTCTTATTTTGGTCATATTATGAGAACGCGCAGTGCATTAGAGAGGACCACAATGCGTGGAAAGCTTCAAGATAAAAGAGAAGGAGGACAACCAGTAACAAAGTGGATGGAGTCAATCAACAGAACAATGAACATGCCATTGGAAACCAGAGAGAAGACGGAATGTTCTGGAGTAATAACACTTATATGGTTGGCAGGAGATGGCAACTGTTATGTCCGCCTGACCCTCTTGTCTGCTCCCTCACGTGGCCCTGATACGCCTGTTACTTGTTGCCACTCATTAGTCTTTGTATTTAAGTACCTGTTTATCTCATCAGCTCTAGTCCGATCATTGAAGTCAGTCCCCTTTGTCTGTGTCCTTCCTGAACCTCATATACCTGTTTTGACCCCTACGGTTCTGCTTATTCCCCGGTTCTGATCAGTAAATCCCACTTTTGTTCACTTAAACTGTGCCCCCAAATTCTTTGTCCTGCAAGTCACAACAGCATGAACTTGACCACAACTATTAATAATATTCTCTGACAGTTTTATATATAATTATCTAGCTTCATTACAGATACATATTGGTAGATTGATATTTGAGATCTTATCCAATTCTTCTTTATAAAGGGCAAACATATTTTTTATCAGGAATTTACTGTATTATAAATGTATATAATTTATTATTTTTCTGTGCCCCTATAATTAACGGCGGAAATGAGTGTAATTTATGTTGGGATTAGACCTATTCAGGAGACATTACATTCTTTAAACCCTGTGTAATATAATTTAATCTGACTTCATGCTGCATACTTAAACTGGTATTATTATTGCTAACATGCTGTCATCTGGGATTTTTGTCACGGGCATGTGCAAATAAGAATATGTCACATAATGTACGGAACATTAAGGCTTATGTAAAACAAATGTAGAAATAATATGAATTCATTTTTAGATGGAAGTTTTGCTGGATCCCAACATTCCATTATAACAAACCAAAATATTTTTATATATTGGTATAACAGCTGAACAAAGTGTAAGGCTGTAAACATAAAATAAGATCAATAGTTTTCTTCAATAATAATGGCAGCCAAAATCATGGTCCATGTTTTTGCTACCTCCCAACCCCCTACCAGACAGTTCACAATTTTGCTCCCTCCCAGCTTTTGGGAGGAGCAAAAATGTGGATTATTTGGAGGTCCCCGAGGACTGGACTGGGAAACACTACTGTACAACATAATTGCATTTGACTTCTTGAAGTCCACGAAGGAAATGCGGTGCTCTTGTCGCCAACATCAACTCTTGGAAAATCATAATTCATGTGCCATGGACACTTGCCATAGCTGAGTGCTCACTCAATGCGGTGCACCGCAGCTGCCTTGAACGCAGGTTTTACACGTCTGGTGCACATACTGAGTTGTGTTCCATTCACAGTCTGTGTGGTTGTTAGCTTCAGGTGGTAAACATATGAGCATTCGCATATGAGGGAAGCAGAGGCTGACTGGGGGGTCCTTTAAGTGCCACCGATGTTCTGAAGGTGGATGTGTTTGTCTGGGACTCTGCATGTCAAGGTGTTTGTCTTTCTAGGCTGAGATTGTCATTGTAAATGTACAAAGACAATAATGATTCTATTCTATTCTATTCTATTCAAAGGTAAATTATGAGTGAATGTCCTTGGAAAGATATGTCCTTTAAATACACTGTGGAAGGGTCCCCAAAAGCACAAACATAGATATTTTAAAAGCCTTCATCAGTTTTTCAGTTTATTAATCATTAAGCAAGATGAGCAATTGTGAGTAAACAGGTGGGTCTTCGACACCCCTCAAAGAGACCAGTGGGTGATATCTCTCATTTAGTTTGTTTGTCTTTTTATATATTTTGTAGGACAAGCTACAGTGCACAACAAAATATTTTTCATCTGTAATTTTGTAATATTCTATATATTTTTTTACTCTTTTGGACGCCTGGTCAGTTTGTCAGCATTGATTACTTAAGGTCACTCCTCATGACCATATTGTGGCCAGCAACCAGACCGGTGAGGGTTAAAAAAATGAACAGCGAGGCATATTGGCAAGTCAGATATTCCTCAGGCTGTGCTCGAAACCTCATCCAGTGCTGGCTGGTGGCTCAGAGACAGAGGTGCATTCGACAGAACTCCTCTCTGACAGCTTTATCATTTTAGAAGGCAGATGAAGGATCGGTCCCTCGCATCCGTTCACACACATTCGACATGTGGCGATATTTGGAACATAAACCTTAATGCCTTTTACAGAACTGACATGGTAACCGGGAACACATTTGCATCCATTCCTGCCTCACTCAGACTACATATTTTATTTGGCAGAACCTAGATGCCATGGAGAGCAGGCGAACAGAACGGAGAAATTGATTGGAGAAGTTTCTAGATATGTCCCGCAGTGCGACTGGTTAGCCGAACACGACCGTATTATGTTTCAAAGAACTTCCTGACTGAGGAGAAATCTACAAAGATGTTTGTAAACTGCAGCAGGATAACTAAGCAGTTAAACAGTTCTCTTTTATCTGTGTTGTTCTCTGGACAAGAGAATCTCATCTATAATCTTTGAAAGTTTAACATTTTGAATGGAATTATGGAAATAAATAAACTTTTCCATGATATTCTA
>JABFDZ020000115.1:1222111-1243582 GCA_019775955.2 Pollimyrus isidori
CTGTGCAGTTACAGGGATGAGCATGGATAAACGTCAGAGGCTGTCAGTCTTACGCTCACACAAACATCAGAGTCACCATCGGAGACTGACCCTACAGTTAGCACTCGGTCCTCTCACCTTCATCTTTGTCCCCTGGACTTTTGGATTTTAAACTAACGCAAGGGAAGATGTCCGTTTTTTGGATGAAATATACAAATACCGTGATGGTTCAATGGCTTCATAAAGTATACAGCTGTTTAAAGGCTGTTTTTATTCCAGAGGAAAATGGAATCTAATAACTATTTACACTCAGGAGCCATTTATCATTAAAATGTTTAAAACCCACACTTAAAATAATGAGACCTTTCAGCACGGAACAACAAAAACACTAAAAACCACAAGTCCTCTACGCTGGAGTCGACTGTGGTCTGATTCAGCTCCTCTTTTGTTTAATATTTGGCGGTAATCCTTTAGAGCGCGCGTGTTCAAAGGAGGGGCAGCCGTCGCAAACTAAATAAACGCACATGTAATTACTACACAAAGACGATGGGGCGTTAATCATAACGGCAGCATGATGAAGTCAGATGAAGCCAGCAGGGCTGACGGAAGGCATGCCTTTGGTGATTTCTCATGCCCGCTAATCCCAGGTGGTGGTTGCAGAGCGTCCAAGGGTTCTCACTGCAGCGACAGCCGAGCGAGGAAACCGTGCGACCGCATTGGTTGCGATCGCATGCGGGTCAGCGTGCGTTTGTTTTACGCACCAGCCTGAATACTCACTCCAATATTATCTTCACAGAACATGCTGGTGGAAATTGCACTACATGCACAAAACTGATTCTGAGACTTTTCGTTGTGTGCTTTTTTTATGGTATGTTGATTTTAATCCCATATTTCTGTTTTCTGTAACTTTATCTAGTACGCTGCATGCTGACGCCTCTCCGAGAAAGCACAAGAAGCCCCGTGGCTGGAGTGCTCATCCTGCACTCGTGCTCTGAGCACAATCCAGCTGCATTGCCTCACTCAGCTGCCTGTTTATTGGACTGTTGGTTTAAGCTACGCTACCCAGAGCAAGCCGACGCAAACGTGGAGGCGCTATGCAAACTCCACACGCGGAGCTAAACATGCAGACTTCAATGTGTGAAACTACAGTTGTGAGCACTAGGGTGTGTACTAGGGCGGGGCCACTGGGGCACTGGCCTCAGCTGATTGGCCCCTGGAGTGCCCTCTTCCCTGTCACTCACCTATTCAAAACATATCATTGGGTAATGTTAGGATATGCCCTTCTGATATGAATTATGACCAAGATCTAAAAAAATCAAAGAATTGCCCCATCTATCTACAGGTAATGTTGCCGTAGATACTCTTTCATTGGACTGCGGGAGGAACCCGGACTACCCAAAGGTAATAGAAAAAGCATGGGGAGAACATGCCAAAGCCACACATAGAACGGAGGTAGGATACGAACCCTGGAAGTGTGACACACCAAAACAACCCCCTGTGCCACCCCTCAACCCACAAACTAACTCTCCCCGACCACCAGGGTGTCTCTGATTGGATCGTTTCCACCTGCTACTTGACCTTCAGTCTTTTTTTATGACGCTTTTCTCATAAAAGTAAAGATGTGCAAATGTTAAATGTGCCCCAATTTTAATTACCGCTTTGAGCCACAAGGCAAATAGCAGTTCCGATCAATACAGGCCAAATCTGTCGAAATTCCATCACTGATCTGAAGGAGGATCACCGTTCCTCACAGTGGTCACTCCCACCTACTCACTTTCCGAAGCTGGAAAATGACACAAGGCACTTTTAGTTGGACCCGCCAGACGGAGTAGAGTATCATAGGAGCGAGACTGTTGGCCGTTGCTGTTGAGATGTTCTTTTCCTGGGTTTCTCTCTGCTCCCCCCCAACCCCCCCAAAACCAGATGTTATTCTGAAAGAAGAATTGAGCATTTTCAGTCAAGAGAGGTAGAAATGTAAGTTCCTTCTCCACCGCATGCTTGTGTAAAAATAGACTAATAGACACACA
The DNA here is from genome assembly GCA_019775955.2 of Pollimyrus isidori. Lineage (NCBI taxonomy): Eukaryota > Metazoa > Chordata > Actinopteri > Osteoglossiformes > Mormyridae > Pollimyrus > Pollimyrus isidori. The sequence goes on from JABFDZ020000115.1 coordinate 1,224,118, forward strand.
CATGCAAAAACTCAGAGGCAACACGCATTCAGTCTGCACCGTCACAGATCCAGATGTCGCATTAATTGACCGCCTTTGACGCATGTGCCATGTGGTACGAAGATCACGATGGACTCAGGATTGAGTGACGATAATTGTACTTAGGTGGCTCTTTTCTTTAATGACATAAATGCAGCCAGGCCAGAGAAACATCTCTCAATGTTAGGAACAAAGCTGTAGAAAGGACCTGAATCAACTGTGCTTGGTTTTGGGTGGTGTATGTGTGTGTGTGTGTGTGGGGGGGGGGGGGGGGGTAATTATGGGTTGGCATTAGAAGAGGTTGGAGGCGAAGCTGGGATAAATTGAAAACCAGCTATTAATATCATGAGCTTCATGCAAAGAAAGCAGGTCTGAGAAGATCAGATGAGAAGTTTCCCAAAGCTTTGCTGGAGGTACAAATGCCCAGTCTAGACATGCAATTAGATTAGCAAGAAGGAGCAAGAAATGAGTGGATTATACAGGCAGGAAAAGAATGATCACTGAGACACTGTGAAATGTCAGTGGAGTTAGAAAGGTGGGGGCTTGCGTAGCACCCTTGTACAGTAGAGGAGGGAGTGACGGCGGTGGGAGGTGTGGCAGGAGAGGCCTGACGTTTGAGGCATTGTTGACGTGTCAGCCCAGCAACTGGGCCACCTGTGAGGACCTGGGCATGCTGTAGTGTGTGTGTGTGTCTGTGTAGATCATGTTTACATTACATTGTGGGGACCAAATATTCCCCACCAAATTAAAAAAAAACTGTTATTTGACGTTTTGGGGACAGTTTTTTAGGTCCCAACAAAAGCAGTCGAAAAACAAAAAATGTCAAAAGTCTTGTATTTTGTTTGGTTGCTTATGGTTAAGGTTAGGGCTGGATTAAGGGTGTCATTGTTGGGATTAGAGTTTTCCCCATAGAAATGATTGGAGAGTCCCCACAATGATATAATCACAGACCTTTGTGTGTGTGTGTGTGTGTGTGTGTGTATATGTAATAATAATAATAATAATAATAATAACAATCAATCCTTTATTGTCCTCGTAGGGAGATTGTTTTTACGCCTCCCTCAACTTGGTCTTTGTAGGATCACCGTTCCTCACAGTGGTCACTTGTGTGTGTGTGTGTGTGTGTGTGTGTGTATCCTGCAGCACAATCTAGAGAATCAAACCAACAATTCTGGAACAGAATATAGACGAACATATAACCTTTATGTACATTTATATACAGCTAACAGGGTAACGTGTATGAATGGTTACTGGATCCACTTATACTACAATACATTAGCCTAGAGAATAACAACGCACACCCACACCAAACGCTGCTGCCTAATACAAAAGATTGTGATTTTGTGTTTGTTCTTATTCTCCGTCAACACAGTTGGCACACAGATCTTTCAACAAACTCATCGCTACATCTTTTCTCAGACTGCTGTTCTGACTGGCCTTGTAATTTGCGCCCCCTCCGTGACAAACAATATACAGTGGCGTGCTGAGAACACGGACGGAAAAAGAAAACAGCTCAAATTATACCATAATGCCAAACAGGGGAGATCCAGAGAGTTTTAATGACACCAGATTTATCAAGCTTACTGACGCTTTGACTGACTTAAATGGGATTTTGCGTGTAGTGGAGAGAGCATTTCCCATGGAATCTACCTGTTGTTTTCATGAAAAAAATGTTCAGTTTTATTTATTTTTTTGCGATATTTAGACATTCTGTAAAAGTAGTGTCTTCTAAATGGATTCACGGTCATTGTTCTATTTATTTATTTTTTTATTTGTTATGCACTTTTAAGCAATTTGAGTTCTGGAATTTTAACAAGCCTTTTGCAAGTGCAAATATGGAACAGAATGGAGACGTTTGATGACAGAGGAGGAAATAGAGGCCAGCCTCGTTTATTTTGAGTTAAACTGAAGCAAAAGGCAACTTGAGTGAACCCTGAGTCCAAGTTGAAACAAACATAGTCTCCTTGTATTAAACGGTTTTTGTTTCATTAGTCTGGTCCTGATTAGCTATGGCAACAATCGGCATACGTGCCGCGTCCTGTGACTTGGTTAACCTTTAAGCACGTCAGCAGCCTTTACACGCACCCCCCGGTGACATCGGAGCAGGGGGGGTCACCAAGAAGGCACAGTGTTTGGATGGCCACATTTATGTTAGCTTACCCTTCAAAGTTATTTTTAAAACTTTATTGACCACAGATGAGCCGCGTAGAAGGCGCTCAAAGGAAGGCGGCAGATTGCTCATCTTTAACGGGTTACCGCTATAACGGGAATCACGTGGAAAATTACGTCAAGGAACAGCAAATTAAGTGGGCGGGGTCATGGGATCCAGCAACAAGGTTAAAAGGGATGAAGGCTTTGCGTGCTTGTTTGCAGGCTCATACCTAGTAAACATTATAGCAGTAATTGTGACGCTTTATATTTCATGTTAAATGATTTAGAGTGTGCTCAAAACCCAGTGTCAATTTAGCAGCTATGGAAGATGGATGGATAGATAAATTATAGTATAAGAGATGGCGGGCAGTGGTTAGCATTGTTGTGTCACTGCTTTAGGACCAGCATGACTCAGTGTGTGGAGTTTGCATGTTGTCCCTGTGTCATCGTAGGGTTTCCTCCAGGCACTCTGAAAATAAGCTCTGCCCCCAGCCCCAACCCCCCTGTGACCCTGAATAGGACACGCAGTTTCGGAAAATGGATGGAAGAGATGCGTGCATCTTTTAGCCTATAAAGATACTGATGAAGTGACCATTACAGTGAGCTGGTCCAGGACTCTCCAGGTGCTGGTCTGGGCAGTGCAGGCGACAGATGGGTGAACGCTGAACCCAGAAACGAAGCGGGGGGTGTGCCTGCCTCCGTCATGAGTGAGACCGCAGAGGTCAGAGGTCACTTATGGGGCACAGGTATAGATATACAATGATTTTAATTATCTATCTATCATCTCCATCTTTTCAGGTTATATCCGTGCATCATGCTTATAAACCATGCTTATAATGTAAGGGATAGAACGTGTGTATGGATTATGTTTATATTACGTTGTGGGGACCAAATGTTCCCCACAATGCAAAAAGCACTTGTTATTTTTATGTTCTTTGGACCATTTTTCAGGTCCCCACAAAGATCTGAGAATTCAATCCAAAAATGAAAATGCCATAAGTCTCGTATTTAGTTTGATTACTTATGGTTAAGGTTAGGGCTGGGTAGGGGTTAAGGTCACCATGTTGGGATTAAAGTTTCCCTCATAGAATGAATGGAGATATAAAGATATAATTATAATGCTGTGTATGTGTGTCTGTTCATGTGTGTGTGTGTGTGACCAGTCAGGTTTGCAGAGCGATTGCCCCCAGGGTCTGGGGGTCACCAGCTGCCCTTCCTTGGGAATTCTCTCTTTAAAAGGTTATCTGTTCTTTTTAGGAGCCAAATTGCAACTCAGACCAAAGGTGCAATTTGATCTGGGGTATTTGAAAGACAAGATGGGTGACTTTGGGTTGACTCTCATATATGACTGATATGAAATCTACGATTACAAATTAGATGGAATTTCAGATATGATTTCTGTTTTGATATGAAATTGTAAAAGCAGGAGAAAGATTGATGTTGGGACAAAGGTTGTTCTGCATTAATCTGCAAAGCCGTTTAGATGTGGAAATTGATTATTTATCCGGCTGCCTTGTCTAAATCTCTCCGCACGCCTTGCCCGTCTCATTTAAAATGTAAATGTGCCGAGCAATTTGTGGATCTTAATTTGTGTACACGCTGCATTTTTTTTCTGAAATCCTTCCCGTTCACCCGCAAAGAGAAGCTCTACCTCCTCCTTATTTTTCCCCTGTTTGTTGGTTACTCCTTATTACCGGGACCCGTCTGGTGGTTCCATGCCATGTAAGCCAGCTCGGATCTTTTTTTCATGTTGGGAGAACGCGCAGCTAAATCCAAGAAAGCTTAATGTTTATCCAATGTGAAAATAATTACTCAAAAGTGTTATTCTTAATCCGGATAATTAGAGCCCAGAAAGAAAGATCAGTGTCATTGTAAATCATGTCCGAGAGATTGACTTCTGGTCCTTGTAAGTTTCAGGTAAAGATGGGAGCGGATAAAGGTTAGATTAGATCTAATCCAGAGTAGGAGCAGTCCTTAATCTGTCATGATACAAGGATGATCACTTAAAAAGGTGTGGATCGAGGGCTGGCGTCCTGGTTGGTGGAGACTCCGCTCGACTGGGACCGCTCTTAAAACGTGCTTATTGGCGTGTCGCCGTGGCGACGGGGATGGGCAGAGGAGGACGGCTCACTTAATGCCCAGCACCGGGTGCTCAGGCAGGACGTGTCATTCGTCCCCGGCGATGGAACTACCGCGATTTACACTGCTTTCAGGAGCGTATGTCTGAGGGTCAGCAGGTGACGCCCCGGAGTGCTTTGGGAGTGCTTAGGCACCACGGCCGACCTGTTGCCATGACGAACGCATTGGGTCTGCGATGCGGAACTGTCGGGTGCCATGCATAACTAAGAATATCTGACTATGGTTCCTCAGCTCCTCATGTCGGTGAAGGTTCAGAATAAGACTGCTTCAACACAAAGGGGCATTTATTTTTTTATCCTCAAGGCCTTATTGTATTATAAAAAATTCAAAGAACATTTTAAAGGCTGGTACCTCATGGTCAACAAAAAACTTAAAAACACCTGCATTTTCCTTGGCATGTTCAGAGGTCACAGAGACTTTATATGGGTACAGACCAGCTTTTCCGTTGCCTTGAGGGTCAGATGCCACTTCAGGCCTCCTTTGACATACCCCTCTGGAGGTGTTTTTGGTTTGGTTGCTCCTGACAGTCAACTTTGACATCAGGAGGCAGCCGAACACTTTAATGAAATACCAGGAAAATTCAGACGACCCCTAATCACACACCATTGTCTGCATATCAGTTAATTTTCACATCTCCTTGCCCCATGTGTGATCGTGAACTGACGCATCGGGCCGTGTGTGTGTCAGCGAGGCTTACGGCTCTTCATTAGACAACCCCAGGATGACACACGCCCACTTTTGTGATTTTCCAGTCATTAAGAAACCAATCAATGTACGACGAATGCTAATTAGACTTTAAGTGCTTTTAATAAACACTTGAGCCACTGTCTGCAGGGACAGACAGAGAGGCGCGGCGATATGAGTTTTATTAGATTTGAGTGTTTAGTTCATTGAGGTGGGAGAGTTCCCCTGCATGTTCTACATAATACCGATAAGGTCGGAAAGTTCCGGAAAGCCGGCTGTTTGTGTTCCGACATAATAAATGGAGTCACCCGCAGTTTAATTTAAAGGCTGGTCTGCTGCTTCCCCCATGCGCTGTGCCGTGTGGCTGGCACAGCAGGGGCTGATGAGCTCGTCGGTTGTGCTGAAGAGTTCGGGTCACGGAAAGGAGGTGCAGGGCCACACGTGCACCTGCAGAGGATTGTAACATATTTTGTTCGTGTGAGCAAACTACGTCCAGGAATTCCACTGCTAGCTTGATATTACTTCATGCCCGGTGAATGCTCTCCATGTTGCTTTTTCTGCTGATCTGAAAAGTTGTCCTAAAGGTTCTTGCTCTTGAAAAATGTTATGTAGCTACTGCTTACACTTGTAACAAGAGGTGGGCACTTCAGGTCCAGACCAAGGTTTTGTTTGAACTAACCAGTTGAGTACTCTGACTCTTTATACTCAACCGGTTGGTTGCAATTATATCTTGTTCTGGACTTTTAATTTAAGAGCTGAACTGCCCACCTCTGCTTATACCTGGGCTTCCATTGGCAGTTCGGCCGAGCTGCACTAGTGCCTATAGTCGGCTCCTAGACAGCCGCATGTCTGTAACGTTCTATTTGCCCTACTTGTATGTTACATTGGGCAAATGCCTCTGCTAAAAAGAATAAACGTTAACATAACTTGTTATGGTTATCCTGGTTCCAGCGGTTTATGCAGGGCAGGGCCAGGTAGGGCTTGGAGTTTGTCCCAAGAGGGAGAAAACAGGGGACAGTCTGCATGGGACAATTCACTGCCCATCCCTCATCCAGCCACCCTGCTGCCTGGTCAGGTTGGCCAGCGGGGGGCGGGGGGGTGGCACACACATCAGCTTCCTCTTCATCATCATCATCATCATTATTATCATCATTGCTGTTGTTGATGTTCATGTTGTTGCTCGATTTAAAAAATTGATTGTCCACAATATGCCCTGTCAATATCGGTTTTGGTCGTTATCAGGGGTTTATAAAACAAATAATATAGCTCAGTTCTGTCGTTAATTACAGGCGTGTGACATTTGCACAGTGCTCACGCAGACTGAGGTACCAGAAACCAGAGATTAGGCTGTTCAGAGCTGAGGTATTCAGAGGAAATTCACATGTAATTTAGAAGCACACCTATGAAAGTACAGGGTTTAAAGGAGGAAGGGGATGGGTGGGAGAAAGGCAGAGAAAGAGGGCAAAAACAACAGCGGAGGACAAAACAGCAATATTGACTTTTCGTTGACCTGCTACAGAATTCAGGAAAAATTAAATCCAGACCGTCATGTCAACGTTCCTTGAAGTCCTGCGTAAGATTTACATACCAGGTCAGGACACTTTCATCTCTTTACAGTAAATTGCTTTCTTTTGCAGCCTCTTCTTTGAGGTCTATATGAGCTGTGCTCCTCAGATACTGGCGCCACGAATTACGGCCATACTGGAGTCGGAAACGGAGTGCGGATCATCTGCAAAAATTGAGTTCATTCAACCTTAAAAATAGGGGATGAGGCGGGGATGCCCCCCCTAGTCCCCTCCTTTGCCCTGGAGCCATGTGAGGGAGCAGCTGGATTGATTGAATTAAACAGGCTCAATTTGGGCTGTTTGCTTCTCCCCGGACTGTGGGACCAGGCTGTGGTGTCAGGAGGTGACACAGAGACTCCCTAACCTCTCGCTTCCCTTTGGCTCCCTGACCTGGTCAACAAAAGCCATCTGAGGGGGTGGCAGCCGCCCAGCTGCATCTCCAGATTGTACCTGGAAAGTCTTGGTCATCAAGTGCAAAAAAAATCACATGAAATAAAATAAAATAAACTCAAAATTAGACAAGGGGTGAGACAGTGATATGATTTTTTTTTATTTATATTTATCATAATATGATAATACAGGGATAGATAGATAGATAGATAGATAGATAGATAGATAGATAGATAGATAGATACATATATAGATAGATAGATAGATAGATAGATAGATAGATAGATAGATAGATAGATTAGATTTTGATTTAAACATTAATTTGAGGAAGAAACACATTTGTAAGACAAGTTGACTCATATTTATCTATTGCTGGACATTTTACAGGAGAAAACTCTCATAATGTTTTATCAGGCTGGACAAGGACGTCGCAGGCTGGACCGGGACTTTGCAGACTAAATAGGGGCATTGCAGACAGGAGTCAACTGACTGTTTTGGAAGGATATTAGAAAATTACTTTCATGATGTGTTTTTTTATCTCTTGTTATTTTTAATTTGGCATTTCATATAAAAAGGGTTTGATGTAATGTTTGGTTTGTTTACTCAGATCTTAACTAAAGCCTTTAGATCAAAAATGGATAATTTGCCAATTATAAGATTTTTGTCAATTTTTCAGAGTCTATAAGAAGCATTTACTATTATTTCCTTAATAAGCCACTTTTTATTGCTTATTGTATTTTAACACTTTCTGTATAGCTTCTTTTGAAAGGCCCAAAAAACTCCAGAAAATTCTGTGATTTTACAAAGACAGAAAAAAACTTGCCTTTTTTCCACATGGAAGGTTTACAGGATATTGTTAATAGTCACAGAGATTTACTTAATATTTAAATATCAGAGCATCCCTGAAGTCACCCCCTGACATCACACTGCTGGATAAATGGCTAATGACCATCTGCATGTCTACCAGAACCGGCTCCGGCTCAGTTCCCGCACGTACAGGCAAACGGAGGCGTGGGGTAGACCTCTCAAGATGAAGACCTCCATGGTCCTGTGACTTTGAATCAAACCCTCTGACACCCCTACACAAACAATGCAACAGATCGCCCCATTTACTCCTGTGTTGCTGTACCCACCCCTGGGCATCGCTCCACTTGGCTACCCTCGTTGAGGCGTCCTTATAAATCAAGGCATAATGTGGTCAGTTGGCACACTGCAACACGAGGGTCCGAAGCATCTCCTAGCTGCTGACAAAAAAGATTAATAAAGCATTTTAATCGACTGGGGATTATAAATGCAAACAAAAAACATGATAATGGGAAAATTAGCAGTTATGAATCCCCACGCGAAGTTCCTCAATGTGTTTGTGGCAAACAGAACCAGCACGCTCAACCAGACATCACAGACCGCTCGGTGGGTTCCTCTGCTTCAGTTACACATACGAACATGTGGTGTCAAATCACGAGTTGTGACTCATGCCATGCCCTTCTCCCTTAACAAGACTTTTAATTTGAAACTTCAGGTACCTGATATGAAGCCAGAGGCTATGGTAGGCAGTGAGCCACTGCCCGTGGTGTCCTCGTTGTGACTGACAGTCACTGGAGGCTCTGGGGTCACACATCAGCTATCAAGTGAAGAGCAAATTTCCAAAACTGACTCAGTACATAAATGTGTTGTTTCTCAGATGATACTGCCAATGATCTAAAGTCAGGCTTCCTTGTTGCAGGTCATCATGTAATCCAGCAAAAACTTTTGTTTTGAAAACATTCCGTGGACTGAATGACTCATAATTCAATTATCTGGATAAAACCCTACAATTTAATCAAGGAAAACACAGCTTTATGTATTATGCTCAAAATGTAACTGTAGATTGTAGTTTCTGAAAGACTCAACTGATATAACATATTAAAGACATTTTATTAACTGGCTGAGGCCATTTGGAACAGCCTGCGTGCTGGAAATTATAAGTCATAAACACCAAATAAAACAGATGCCGCATAGTGATACGACGACAGCTCTGCCCTTCTTAATATACAGGCACAGCAGTGGTGAGCTCGCTCACGCAGCAGAAGGGTCGGATCAGACATTTCAGCGCAAAGCATTCATAGGTCAGCATAAGCCCGTGGCTGCATTTGCCGCCTTGCAACTTTTCCCCGGCCCCCGTCGCATTTCTGCGCGGGACGGAGACGGATACGGCCACGTTTGATGTGTTGATTGGTATGGAGGAGAGGACAGCTGCGCTAATCTCCCTGGGGAGGCGGGCTTGATGGCCAAATGAAGACCTCTAGTGCTTTCTTGTTAGCCAAGATAGATCTACATCCAGATGAACCACAATTAGTTAGCGGAGCGGCCTTACAGCACATGTGATCAGAAGGCGCAAATCGGCCGTCTCCAAGAGGGCTATTGGCAGCTGCCGCCCCAGGCTATGTCTCAGGCCCGCTGGCCGGCCCCCACTACAGAGGAGCGGGAGAAATCCCCGATGGAGGCCGAGGGCTGTGGAGACTTCTTGTTAAACAATCTCGCCTGGCGCTATTCTCGCCGGTCTTGTTAGACTGTGCCTACCGATGATCTCCACCGACTCACCACCCCCACCAGTCCTCATCGTCTTTTTTCAGGGCCAATTTCCAAAGGTTCCTGTGTCTAGAGGAGCCCCAATGCCCCTTGAACCGATCTGGGGTTAGTGCTTCCAGCCCAATGTTAAGGCCAGGGCGTGCGGTGAGTTCTACACTGCGGTGTGGAGGTAATGCTTCGGTGTTGTTCGCTGCCGGTAAGGTGAGGCTGGTCTGACTTGAACATTCTTAGAAACACGTGGAAGAGCCCTTGACTCATTTCTGTGGGACATCAGATCGCATTTAAATGTTTATTCGATTTTTTACTGAACGTGGGGCTGCGGTGTAGCAGGGGCTCGCGTGACTTCAGAAGCTCGCCGAGAAATGGGGGTGGAGGAAATGTATTTCCATAGAACTTGGAGCCATTCCTGGGGGTAAGGGGGACATCCAGCAGGAATGAGACAATATGAGTGGGAGGGAGTGAGAGAAAAAATGGCTGCCACTATCAGGGAGTGTCTTGCAAGATGACAGAAAGAGCTGCGACTTCAGCTGACCGTGTGTACCGTAAGCACAGGCTCTATAAAACACCCCCCCCCCCCCAGCCTAATAAAGGCAGGGACCTAAATCCACAGGCCCCATGAATCTGCACAGCCTCAGGGTGCACCCACTTCTCTGGAGGCATCCTGTCCACTGCTGCCCGCCCGTCTTGCCTGTCCCGTGATGGACGACCGCAACCCGCTGCCGTTCCTCACGCCTGTCAGCCAGTAGCATCGGCTTCAGCCACCTGCGATTCCTCATGTAAAGCCCGTGGATATATCTCTGAGGTCAGTATATAAAAACAGCAGCGGTCACACACCCATATTTCATTCACATATTGATATGGGGAAGGTCCGTGTGCTTTTAGAACCCTATATATCTCTAGCTCCATTTTTTTTCCATTTTTTCAGCAAATATATAGGAAAAAAATACAATATTTTGATAATGTCTGCTGCATTCATCAATACAGCAGCCATAAACTTGCAAACATTTTGATATTTGGATGTCAGGATGAAGTTTGTGGAACTTTGTGATTGTGGTCACTGCTATTTTACTGAATCATAAATGTTTTGATTATGCCAATCAATTTAGGTAGGCATGAGCCTACCAAATATTTTGTGAAAATGCAACATATAAATTAATTATTCAGTCAGCCAGTAACATGCCTACATTGACTGTGATTGACCTGTTGTTAGACTTGGAGTCAGGGTAATCTGGCCAATAAGCAACCTTCCTCCGAAAGATCACATTCCTTATTCCCTCCCCCATTCCTCATCATTCCTGTCTACTACATATCACCAATGAGTCGTCATGTCGTGACATTCATGAAATCTGAAGTTTCATCAAATCTTTGTGGGTATATTTCAATGTATCGTAGTTACATAAAGTTCAAGGAACACTATTTTTTATTTGTTGTGTGTGGTTTGAAATGGTGTCTACCTACAGATTTGGTTTGCACAACACCCCCGATCTTCTGGTGCCCAATATGAACCAGGAGACTTATCTGATTATATACATCGCGACTGGACACCAAATGAGTTTTCTTTTGTTTTTCAGTCTTCTTTCTCGGTGGTTGCTCTGATTCTTACAGTTCCTTGGCCGACCACCTCGATGGTGGTAAGATGGAGTGACGGTAACCTCCAGTGCATGGATTCGTAGCCCAGCTGGGTCTACACTGTTAAACTGGTCCAGAAATGCAGTGTTAAGTATATCAGTAATGACATTCCACTGGCACCCAGCTGTGGCGTTCAATACACTAAATGAATAATGGATTAACGTGGAGAAAAAAATCACTCCAGTGACTCAAGTTGTTCTCAGTCCGCGCCTTTGAATTAATTGACGTGCCTATGTCAGATCCCTCGTCAGATTTGAAATTCAAACAAACGCTCATGTAGATAATTGTAAGGTAACTCAGCACAGCTCCTTTTATCACAACAGAGGGAGAGACGAGGCGGCCGCAGGCTTCTCTCTTGGTTTAACAAGCCTGGTCCACGGGGAAATATTACCCAGCTCTTGATGCTACGGTCTGGATGAGGAGTTACCTGGGGATGGGGTCTCAGGTGCCCCCCCCGGCAGAAAGAGCAGCTTGGTTACATCGCTGGGGAACATTTCTGTCCCGGCTGGGGTTTTGCAAGCGCTAGGTATAAATACAGCATCCATACCTGTCCTGAGAGAAAGCTGTGATGTCACTTCCACAAACAGTGCGGTGTCTGAGGAACAGTAGAAGTGTTAGAGGTCTCTATCTCTCTCCATCTCTCGCTCCGTCTGTCACCTTTGCGTGAGTCCTGAGTAGATCGAAAAGTGTCTTTCTGAAAATTCCACTACTGAAAATCAACAAATGCTGGTAAACTGCATTTGTAGCCATATATTGAATTGATGAAAACGAGTTGAAATTAGGTTATTCTAAGTATGATGTAGGAAGTGGAATATGTGTTTGCTGCTGAACAGGAGAATGAGGAGGAAAGCAAATCCATCTATCCTCTGGATTCTAGATGGGCAGGCTGGAGCTTCCTCCAGGGGGGCACCGGACACAAGGCTGGGGCAATTTGGAGATGCTGAGTAGCATAACTGACTGTCTTTGGACTGCAGGTGAAAATCAGAGCACCCTAAGGAGGCATCAGGGGTGAACTTGCAAACTCTGTCTCGTTCTCACACACACACACATACGCACACACACACACACGCACACACACACCACATGCACACATACGCACACACACACACACGCACACACACACCACATGCACACACACGCATACACACACACACAAACGCACACACACACACACACACACACACACACATATTTCGAACACACGTTTGTATTCATCTTTATGGCTACAACTATCCATTCATTTCTATGGGCAAAACCCTAATTCCATTTCCTAAGACCTTAACCCCTCCCCAGCCCTAACCTTAACTGTAAGTAACTGTAACCTAAAAATTGTAATTTTTAGTTTTTTGATTGATTACAGACACAGACTTTTATAAAATTATGTTTTTCGTATTGGGGACCAAAAAATTGTCCCCATAACTTCAACATAATATGTGTTTTTTTTAAATCACACTGTGGGGACATTATGTACATGCCCCCCCCCCCCCCACACACACACACACACACATACACACACCAGTACTCTCCCATGACCCTTCAAGCCACCCCAGTGTGTAGCTAGTTAGTATTAATTGTAACGTATGTACTTCGTTACTTAAGAAGTACTTTGGGTGAAAATTCATCCTGTCTAGCTGCACAATTTCAACAGCAGATACAAACAATGTATGATATTTTAGGATAATGACAATTAAAAAAGAGCACAAAATATATTGCTGTAGAATTGCCTGTTATATATTACAATCATTCTCATGTGCTATTACGTATCTATAAGGAATTCGTAATCCTTAACGGACCTCACAAAAAAAGCCTCCTTCATTATAGTCGGGTCCCTCTTTTTCCGTTATGAGGTTGGCGCATCGAGCATGTTTGTAATTACGGGCACCGTAAGGCGCTAACGATACGGCTTTCGTACGACATAATGCGGGTTAGTGGTGCTTTATTGCGCTCGGTGTCTCGTTAATTAAACTCAAGGGTGAGCTGTGATTTGTGGGAAAGAATCCAATTATTCTGGGTCCGGCGTGCGGGGGGACGGCGCTCTCTCATGCTGATCCTCTGTTGGGAAATTGCCACTTCAGAAGTCGGGGCCTCCGTTCTTCACCTGCCCGAACCCTTTGCTAGCTGAGGGACAGCTTTTCCCCCCTCTAGGAACTGGTCTCTGCCCTGTGACCGCGTCCTTCAGTGCAAATTACTCAGTAATTACAAAATCCCATCAGCCGTCATCTTCCTGTCCCCCCCCCGTTTCTGTCATCAGTCCGTGTTTTATATCGGCCTCCGTCAGATGCAGGAAAAGTTAGAATAGCTAATTATAACTTCAAAGACATTGGGCTTTAATTAAAGAAAAAAAAACTATCCACAAAATCCTTAAACCTTAATTATAACCTTACTACATGCAGCTAGGCGATTATTTTTCTTTCTTCCTGTAAGAATAATAAGTGAATCACATTTATTAGCTTTTGCTCAGAGGGATTCGTTTATAGATTTTATCTCAGGCTTGCTTGGCCTCACCTGAGTTGCATGCTTTCCATGGCTGTAGTTATTTATATATATTTTTTGCCGATCTCCCTCCTCCCTGCCAGGACATGTGCCCCCGCCGCCTCATTCAGCCGGCGGCCATGGCATTGAAAAGTCATGGAAGGTGCTTTGTATACCGAAAAGACTTTGAGGAAGACTGACACAGGAATGGGACCTTGGATTGGCCCGTATGGAGGGACGATCACGACCACTTATGCTTCCCGCCTGCCTAATTGGCATTTGTGTTGCCTTCCCCCCGTTTGTTTGATGTGACGGAGAGATGTGCCATATATAATTTTACACTTTCATCCCTCCATCGGGAGTGACAGGCCCTCTAATCTCCGGCTCGGCCCAGTCACCCCTCTTGAACTGTGGCACCTCGCGGGTCACCGCCGCGGCACTGGGGACACGCCGGCCTGCGCCGGGTAAATCCGGCCCAGTCGATAGATGCCGAGATAGCTGTAGGCGCAATTCCCCGGGACCCCCAGGGAGGGGCCTGTTTCAATAAATGTAAAGCAGTGCCGCCGTAGGCCTGGCGCTTGGCGGAGAAAATGTGCCCGCGCACATGCAGCGGCGGGAATGAGCGGAGGCCTGGGGCAGGGGAGCTGTCACATAATGTTAAAAAAACACAGAGGACAGTGCAAGAGGCAACAGACTCAATGGGACCCATATGTTTTAATTCGTACACATATTCTTTTAACTAAACCACATGTAGAGAGAAAAACATCTACTAATGGGTCACCTAAATCTCTCATCTTTGCACTACGCTGTGAAATATTCATTTTATTTATAACAATAAACACGGAAATTATGCAACGACCCGGAAAGCCAGGACAATAAAAGTGTCAGTTCCCGTCTCCCAGATTCCACCAGGCCAGGCCGGGGGTGGGGGGGATAGTGGGGAAAGCCATTCGGTGAAAACGCCGATCGCTAATGGAACCCGAGAAGACAATGAAATGGGTGACTAGTAGCCGACAGATTACAGTGTTAAGTGGGCAGGGGTGGGTGGAGGGGGGTGCAGTTTATGAATGAATCGCTGCCCCCGGGGAGGGGAACCCCAAAGGTCAAAGGGCCGTGATTAAGGTCACGGCTACGATTAATGTAAGGTTTAACGGCTGGAGACGAAGCTGTCGGCTTCGGGGTTAAATTTGCAGTTATGCTTTGGGGTAATGATTCAGAATGATTGAGAAGAGCCTTAGGATTCAATTAGCAGGTGAGGTTACTTTTTATTGTTTATTGTTCTTGTTTAAGTTGAGAGAAGAATCTGAGGTATGTTTGATGAGGGGAATGTTTTCAATTGACTGTGGCCTTAAACCACTCATACAAATGACAAATATCTAATTTCGGTCTTGCTTAGGGGCAATTTTAAATAAAGCTTAAAATGATTCAGTTTCAAAGAGCGCAGAATGATGGTGAGAGGTTGAGAGGCTGGACATAAAAGAGCGTATGCGGTACTTCAGCATAACCACCGCAAAATGGCAGGGAATTCTGGGAAGAAACCTTGTTCAGCTGTATTTTAGCTGAAACTATGGTCCGACAAGTAACATTCGGAATGCCGCAAATCAAATCAAAGTTTATTTATTAAATTAAAATGCTTCTGTGAACAGCAGTAAAGGCAGGCAAGGAAATTAATTTGCCCGAGAGATCCTACTCAATAAATGAAATAGTAAATGAAAGAAATATCTGACAGATACTTTCAATTTATTAAAAACGCTCAACGCTCAAGAAATAGATCAATACGGCTGTAAGCTGCATAGATACAGTAAGCTTCTCTGTATCTGCATGCGGGCCAGTGAACTGACTTAGCAGACAAAATGAGCTGTGGCTGCCCATCTTACGTTTGCTGACTCTGTCTGATGCCTTCAACCAGTGTTTAGAAACAATAATCTACCCATCATCTGTCACGTGGGCGGGGGGGGAGGTGCTGGAGCCTATCCCAGGCACGGAGCTGGGTACCACTGGATGCCAGTCCATTGCAGTCAGCAAGAATAAGTTTCTCATAACTAACTTTTACTGAGCAAAACAAATTTGACCTACTCTCTGTTATGGCATTTCAACCGTCAATGAGCTGCCAGTAGACCTGGGTTACAGTGCTAGTTTTTGAAGTGATGTTAATGTTTGACCCATCCATCCATAACTGCATCTCCGATACAGGATTGTGGGGAAACTCTAGAATTTTACAAACAAAAAATTACAAGGCAGGACAAAGCCCAGTCCAGGTTTTAGAAATATATGAAAATGATATCGCACATAATATGACTAAATGATGCCATACATAACAGTGAACTGTTAAAGCCTGTGAAATTCGCCATTTAAATGGTAAAAGTCACATCTTACTTATACAGATATAAGATTTTTGGTATTTAAAATCTATAAGCAAATGATAACAGGCGGATGATTTTCCGATCAGCTCAAGCGTTGTAATTCCAAAGTCTCACATTGCCGGCATCCTCCGCCGATCACGCAGCCGCATAAGGAAAAGGGATTAACTTCAGATGTAAGTCGTAATGAACTCCCGGTCTAAACGTGCGCTGTCGCATTACCAGAGCCGCGGTCCGGCACATCCAGTGCCAGGGAAGCTTTTAATAAATACCGTCCAGCGAGGCCATTACTCCCCCGATGGGTCTGTCTGTATGGGGCACTCGGAGGAGTGGGCTGGGGGTAATTACTGGTGTTATATATATTTATTTTCCTTCCCTCTGAAACTTTAATTTCACCACGCCACACCCACCCATACCCCCATTCAAATATGCCTCACAATACCTGCCCAAATAAATAAATAATTACATAAGTAAATAGGCAGATAAATAACTGTGACCCCTCACTCTTGGGGGGCAGGGTACCAGGACTCCACCGAAGCGTTTATTAATGTGGGTAGGGTGGTAAAAAAAAAAAAAATGAAGGCTCCTCAGCTCCTTGCCTTCAAATCAAACTCCAAAAGATTATTCCACATAATTATGCTAAAGGGCAACTGGTTGATATGTGTCAGGGTCAAAGGGCATGCCCAGAATAAGTGATCCTGTCGGGCTGTAATACCCTCCGCACTGCAGCTTCTACCCCTATTCCCCAGGCTGATTGCTCCCTGTCACTTCCCTTCAAGTCATGTAAATTGCGTCTCGTCTCCGGGGCGACAGGCTGGAGGTGGGGGTTTGGTGCGGGGCCAGGAGGCATCTGTCCACTCGGTCCCGCCGCCCCTGCCCGCACCGCGGTAATGGCTTCTCTGGGCAATCAGAAGAGGCGCTTTCTCGACTCATCTCCTTTAATAGGCTGTCCTCCTCTGGCTAAATTGAACGGACCCGGACATGGCCTGGGGCGGGCGATGAGAATTCAATAATTCGGCGGGGTCAACGTCCTGTCATTTTTTTTTTTTTTTCAGGAATGGGGGGGACGAGGTGACGGGGTAATTATACTGCACTAACATGCAGCATGAGGTTGAGGTGAACCCCCATCCACACCCAGCAGGCTGCCTGGTCAGACAGGACAGTGGGAACAGTCTTCCAGGTAGCCCTGAGGTCAAAGTCCCCCCAAACTGCCCAATATCAGACCGCCTGATACCTGTCACATTAGTTTAACCTTAATAGGCTAGTTAACATGAGGCTGACAACTAGTTATCCCAATGTTTTGTTTTTTCTAGACATTTTTTAGATACACATATAAGTTATGACATAGTACACACAAATGTTCACCTCCTTTTTCTTAAATATCTTTAATAGAAGTGTGCACATACTCATTATATTACTATCTGCAATATTTAGGTTACTATTACAGTCTAAATTAAAAGAACCAGAGCAATAGTTTTCTGAACATTCAACATGTTATAAGTAATGTTTGTGAAATACACTTTTATAGTATGTTAGCCTATTGAGAGTTTGAAAGGCGTTTCATAATTGGTATAAAAAAGTACACGGGCTCTGGATGATCTCACTTTGTAGAAGAATAAGTGTTAATTAAACGTGAAGGGTCGTTACTAATGGTTATTACTTGACATCATGCAACACGGCCAATATTACACAAATGAACAAGAAGCATAGGCCTTATATCATATAAAAGGTGTGCATGTGTTTCTCGAGGATTGCCGACATCACCATGTCCATATTAACTCTTGTTCTCCTTCAGAAATATTGAATAGGGGAAGAAATGGAAAACTAACAAGATATGAGTTATTGCTGTGATGAAATCTCCAATACGACTGTCGGTTGTTATACGAGATTATTATTCCCTGGATTGTAAATTCAGACATGTTAAGATCTCAGACAACATCAATATAAAATTCAATCAATGGGGCTCCGTCTCAGTCACCAGGAGTCATCTTCCACCGCCATAGTTTCGAAATCAAAAGGCTGAGAACTCTGCATAATTGAGGTGTGACAGGGTTGGTGGGGGGGGGGGCATGGACGCAGGACCCGATTTTATTGAGCTAATGCGAATTGCTGTATAAAGGTGTCGGCTCATAAACCGCGACGCTGACATATCGTCGGAAACGGGGGGGGGGCGTGTTTGTTTGTCGCTTTCGCCTTTTGAGGCCACCGTGCAGAAATCGTGCTTCATAACGCGCCGCTGGACCGCTGTCACTCCGTGTTCACCAGGATACTGAATAACGGCACCCACACAATATCCCCTTTTATTTCTCTTCCACTGCTGACTTTCTGCCATGTTTTGTCGCGCCGAAACGCTGCGCGATTGAATATTTGGTTTCCATTCAGCGGTCAGTATAAACCTACCGTAGTTATTTACACGGCTAATTTTCAGGTCGTTCATCCGATTTGCTCGCCTTTTTACGCAATTTAGCTGCACCACTAAAATGAACGTCCTGTCAGAAACACCATTCAGTGCTTCAGTGCACCTTCTTGGCCTGATCGGCGTGGCACAGGACAGAGTCACGCTGCCGATTGATTGTTATCCGATTGTCTCTTAATTACGATGCTAATGAAACGTGGGACTGGGTCCGGCTCCAGGTCGCGGCACCGTGCAGCCAGAATGAGCTGTAATGGAAACGACGTGCATAATCCACGATGGATGATCCCCCCAGTTAATATTTCCAATCTGTTAATCAATGAGGCCGATCAATGGGTGGTACCCTGGCCCGGGACCTCTGGGGGCCCCTCCGCGGAGTCAGCATCATTAGAGGGGCTGGGTCAGGTGGGCCATCTCCTGGCGCTTAATTGATGCCGCTGGCGGGCATCTCGCTTAAAATGCTGCTTCCGTTGGGGTTTAACGGAGCCTACGAAGCTCTTCTTCTCCTCACAAGGTAAAAAGCCTAGAGCCACACAAAAAAACCCCACTGCAGGATGTGCCGATAGGTAACCGAGCCAGGCCGAAACTCGGGGGGGGGGGGTTAGTCTGAGATGGGATCCAAGCTATCTGTATTGATTATAGGACAGCAGATGAGGTGGTGTCGAATCTAATTGGGTCCGTCCGTATTTTTTCTTTCTCTTTTTTCCCTGGCTTACCCCTGCTGAGAGGCCTCCATGACCACGTCGCAGATCTGCGGGGGTTTATTATCTGCCGGCTCGCTGCTGGCTGTAGCACATTAGAGCCAATAAATGTGCGTTGGCACTACTCAATTTGAGGTAAAGCCCTATCCCTCTGCTTCTCTCTTCCTCATTCCTAATAGGGTATTCCACAGACGCATGTAATAAGATGTAGGAGATCCACTGTCCAGGAACCAATGGCTCGATTTTATATATATATATATATATATATATATATTTACGACACACATATATATAAGAGACACACACACACACACACACACACACACACATATATATATATATATATCGATATATAATTCCGCGCGCACGGCTGAG
>JABFDZ020000115.1:1244122-1254690 GCA_019775955.2 Pollimyrus isidori
CCCAGTCTTTATGGAGAGAAATGTTCCACTTCACTCTTCAATGTTCCCCGCCTCCCCCCCCCGCAACATGGCACGTAAATGCCTTCAGGAAGCTTCACTGTGAACTGGAACTGTATCGTTACTTAAATATTGAAGGGAAATATCCCACTCTGTACATAAATAAATAAATGAATAAAGAAATCAAATCATAATTATCCTAAAATGGTTTAATGTTAAGCTAATAATATGATCGAACATCATTATATACCCCAGAACACACTCGACAATTACGCTTTAATGTGACGTGTCAAATGATGGAAATGGTTTCCTCTTTAACTATACAAGTCAATACAGCTTGACAAGACAAGTTAGTCTATAGGCTGGTTGGCTGAGGTGCAACAGGCAAATGGACAAAGTACATATGGACACAATTAGCGGCTTGTGATACAGCTGGGAGGCCCATGCAATGTTAAAATAAATGTTGTGCGAAATGGATCTCTCAAATGTGTTTGCGCTAATGAATTGCAGAATGCCCCTCAGTGCCACGTGCTGCATATACAAGTCTAACTGGGATTGTGTGATTATCGAGAGCATTAATCTGCTACACTGGAGTGATTAGGGACTAATTTATGACACTGATTCCACATGTTTTCTGTTATAAGAATGTTTACGGTCCTAATGGTCATCGAGGCATTCAGCAATAGACCATGTGTCGGTTGCAGGGATACGGATCAGCATCTCTGTTGGGTACGCATTGATTGGTGCCAGAACATGTCTTGTCATAGGAAATGCCAACCCCCACCCACCTGAGCACACACCCAGACCGTCTCCTCGGACAAGCGTGGTGCACCAGAATGAAAATGTAATCTTTGCGAATCTGATTCTGTTAGACGTGACACACGACCGGTCGTCTATGGCAAATCTCCTTCTCACAGTCAATGCTCATTTGCATTCCAGATTTTCTTCATTTCCCCAGACAATGTAAATCCTGATAGTTCTAAAAAAAAGAAAAAAGAAAAATTAAAAAGTAATTGCCTTTAAAGGCCATCTTTAAAACAAAACCTGCTATTTTAAGCTCAGCTGTGTGCAGGAGACTTAAACCTGATTCGAGATCAGCCCTGGCTTGTTTTGCTTTTGTACAATTGTCTTCTCCATGGTACACCGTTCACCTCTGTCCTTGTGCTAGCCAGCTAAGCCTCATAATGTATGACCCCCCCACCTTCAGCCTCTAGCGGATTTGGGGGAAATCCAGACGCTCCATTGTGGAGAGCCCGGTAATTACTATTCCGGATCATTCCAGCAAAACTTTCTCTAGATTAGCTTTGCGTGTTGTTGACGTCTATCTTGCTGATCCGTGTTAAAAAAGATATAAATATCACAAAAGGACATCTGTTCAGTGTTTCACACGATGCAAAAATTAATTACACTCTCACAGGAAGGAAAAAAACCTGGACTCAGTTATTTTTGATCTTGTGTCTCTTTTTTGTACCGTGTCAGAGCTTCCTGCTGCCTTCCCTCATTCACACCAAAACGAAACTGACACACCCTCCCATTTGTCTAATAGCCAGACTCCGTGTTTAAGTCAGGCTAACGGTTTCTTTGTTAACTCCGCATTGATCGTTAGCGCCAGCCCGCTAAACATTAACAGCGGGAAGGGAGGTTGCTTTCCGCTTACGCCCAGGCATCGAATCGAGCAATAATGGGCCGAGGACAGGTCACTTAGCAGTCCGTGAGTGATGGCGACGGAGGGAACTGGCCCAGATGGGAGTGATGGGAGGAAATGCAGTAGGATGCGGTCCTCCCGCCCCAGCCCCCGGTGTGATCGGTTGATTGAAATTTGCACAATTACCCGTCCTGCAGGCAGCTCGCACAGGGGGGGGATCCTCTCACATTCTCTAGGGGCCTGTTTCTTTTATTTACTTAGTTTTCTCCACCTTCACAACCAGTTAGCGATGATAGACAGATTTTCCTCACTGCTTAGAAGCTACATTTCTGTCGTCATCTCGTTACATTAATGTAACGTGACGTCCGTTACGTTAAACGTTGTTCTGTTAGGCTTCCCCCTGGTTTCAGGTGATAATTTTCGTAGTTGCCTCGCTTAATGGCCACGTTTCCCTGACCGCATTTAATGACCCCTAAAATCTTTTCCGAAACAGTTATTCCTCCTCGACCCCCTTAATCAAAAGCAAACGCGGGGCACCCGTGCTCCATCGAGGTACACTGGAAACAGATGTCCTTCCGCCCAGTGGCAGAACTTCCAAGCTGACACGACCTCCCTAGAGATGGAGCCCAATCCATGGCGGTGAGAATTTGTGACTAATAGCTGGTTTGATGTGACAGAGGCTCCGCCCCCTGGGGAATCCGGGCCGTTCTGTGTGTCGATACCTTTTGTGTCCTGCTCTGTTGCAGGTTATTGCAGGATGGCCTGTGGGAGCAGCCCTTGCTGTTTATATTCACAGACAGTATGTGGTCAGCAACAACTTTGCCATTTTTATTGTTGCTATTGATCTGTGTCTGTCTCCCCAGTGTGGCTAATTTGCTTGTTAACATGAATTTGTCAGGAGCAAAAAAAGAATGGCTTCCATCAGGGAATGGGTTGGAATTGCCTGCCATGGCCAACTCTCTCACCTCCACTCATAAGAAAGCTGGTTTCAAAATCTTTCCTTTTTTTTGCCTCTCCTAGTCTAGCGGTTTAATATAAAGGAACGATTTTTTAAACAGCTCACTGTTAAGTTGTCACTTAATCAATACAGGTTCTGCCCCTCCGAATTAAAAACAAGTTAAACACAAACTAGCATAATGAGCTTTTTACGTGTCCCCCTCACCCAGTGAAATTAGCACGGGGGATCAGACCTTCATGCTTATAATCCTACCTAAGTCTTTTTCTTCAGACATATATCATATATATAATAGCATTTATCAGATTTTCATACATTTTTTAGAAGCTTTTCACTGTATCTGTATGCGGTTAATTACTAGTGTGTGACAGGATTTTAATATGCAACACATCTGTTTGTAAGGCAAAGATGCTAATTATTGTCTTTATAGAAAATTTCCTATAGATTAAAAGGCTTTATCTCCTATGGACTTTGTTTGTGAATTATCATTTTGTGGTTAATTAGCAAAGTTATGAACCTTGCTTCTCATTCTGTACTTACACTGGCAAATCAATAGCAATTTTGCCTATATGGGGTGTAAGGGCATGTAAAGGCAGTAGATTCTGGTTATGAGTAAAGATATGCAAAGTTACTATAAGTGCAGTCAAATTTCTTAAATGCTATAATCTGTAAATAAATGCTTTTATCTGTGTTTCTATTACTTAGAATTCATGATTGATGATCTTTTTCTTCAAAAAATTAATCATACTACACATTTCAGTAATAAAACTGAATGGACTCCAAACTGTACCTGATATCCAAAGCGATGTACATTTTTTAATGAAAACTCAATCAGACACTCAACGGAACAATTGGATGTTGCCCATGGGTGACATCCCTCAGTCGGCCTTCTGTTCACAGGCTACATGCTGCCCCCAAATCCTGATTTTCATAAAACGCAAAAATAAAATGTAGTTGCTCTTATTTTAGGGTGAAGTGAGCAGCAATCCTACCTCATATCCCCAACAGTCTCTCTTTGTGATGTACGTACAGGGTTCCTGTCAGTATGTCAGTTTCCACTTCATGTAGTAGTTAGATGACTAAGAGTCTCTCATATGTCCTTAGTGTCTTACTGTGTGTGTTCTCTGTGATAGACTGGTGTCCCACTCAGGGAGTAGTCTGCTTTCTGCCCCGTGCATCCCAGAATATGCTCCAAGCTTGCCATGACCCAAAGCTGTCATGGTGAAATATTAATAATATTATGAGATACAAAAGATATTAGCATTGCTTCAAGGAATATAGCGGCATTGCGGCCTGATTTGTATAAATGTGCTTACTTCATCGTAATCGCTGGTGTGGGCAAGACAGAGGTCATGCAGCGCGTCCTTGAGTGGAGATGGAAGATCTGCTCTGAGCGCTTTAATGGGTATTTTCTAGCTCGGCACTTTTTTGTTAGCTCAATAAATGTTCACCTCTGCAAGATAAAGGTTATCCCCCCTCTGTTTGATGTTATTTTTTTTTGTCGCTGCTTGCTTTGTATAAAAACCTCTGGGCAAAATATATGTTATCTTAAAATGTCTTGTCTGCCTGGCTAATTAAATGCAAAAAGCGGCAATTAATTCTCCATTAAATTTGAGCTTTCTGATAGCCGCTGGTTGCGGGTGCCTCTCCACTGATGTTCGACTTTTGCCGGGAAAACGTACAGGTAAATATGTATGAATAAGCAGGGCTACGGAAAGGAGAATTTAGTAAACAAATTGCACATTTTTTTTTGTCAGACTTAAAAGCCAATATACGCTTGGTGAATTTGAAAAACTTTGAGCAGACGCATGAGCTCTCGGCAGTAGAAGCCAGACTGGGCTCTGTTTGCTGTCAGGGGTCGGGCTGACAATCTGATTGGTTCAAGATGTTCGCTTGCCTGGTAACCCACCGGCCCTGTTCCGCTGTACGTGTCTGTATAGTCTTACAACCGTAACTGTCTTCACTTGGTGAGAATGTAAGAAGCACTGGCACAGTCTGCTGGTCCCTTGCCAAACGTTCCCCTCAGAGACAGAACCCCGCAGGAGCTGAAGCGTGATGACAGGACATCCTGACTGGCGCTCAGCACCCCCTTCTCCTGGCCCCACACCCCATCTGAATAATTTCAGTCCGGGTGCAATGAGGAACGGTGACTCCTTCTATCCTGATGGCAAAGTAGCGGACAGGCAGCATGCCCGACATGAGGTAGTGTCTCCAGATGCTGACCCCACACCCTTCTATCCCCCCTCAAAACACACCCCACCCGCTAGTATAGGGTTTCCTAGGCCAAGCAGCCCAAGAGCGGGTTAACGAATGGCGGCGGCCAAGAGTGATGTCAGCAACAACTGTGCGCAGCACTGCAGAAACATAAATAATATTTTTGTTGACATTTCAGATAAATCATGTCAGAGGGTGTGAGCCACTCTGGCTCAGGCTGCTCTGGTACTGCATCTCTGGCAGTTCAGCGTTACTGTCCCTTCTGTTGGGACCCATGCCACCCAAAAGCAACACTACTCTCCTCATGACCCCCCCTGCTTTCAGTCGTGTAAATCGGCAAAGGCCCCAGACTCACTTTCATCAAAGATGCCCCTGAGGTCACCGAAATTAAGCCACACTGTACCATCTTTGTGATGACACTCAACAACGGCTGGGCTGTAAATTCCCGAATAAACGAATTATTATAGAGATCAGTGTTTAATTTCCGCTCATCTGTTCCTGTCAAACTGTAGGTCCCTGGTGGTACTAATACTACTGTGTCTAACTATCTATGGGGGCAACGTTTGTTCTTCTCCGCGATTCATTCTGCCATGTATTTCATGACTGCCGGATCTTTTGTTGTCGATTGTTCCCTGGAGGTCAAAAATGTCTATAGCTGCTGTTTCTTGACCATCAACAATAATGTTCTTGTGGTTTCATGCATGTATTTTTGCTTTCTTCACATTTACCCACAGTCTTATCTTTTCTGTATGTTCTGTAGCTTTGGTAAGTGTCTTTAGATCTTCATGTGTGGTTCCATGAGCATCTTATCAGTTGTTCACCAGGCTTGAGTCCACAGTTGTCTTTTTCAAGTTTTGTCTTCCACATGTTTTGGCATAATTTCAATTTGAGATTTTTTTTTAAAGCTATATATAACTTCAGCCACTTTTTTCAGCTGTGATCTCAAGACAAATCTGATCTTCTCATTCATTAATGAAGGCATATATACTGTACAGTGGTACCTCGGTTCTGGAACTCACTAGAGCTTCAATTTCTTGAAAGTCGAACAAAACCAGCTCAACCTAGAACTCCATCTGAATATCAGAAGTTGAACCGTGAACGCTGAGCTAATATAAATTGTATGCACCAGGAAATGAGTCATACTACAATGCAATTCTTACTTTAATGCCTTCTTCACAGACTGGACTATTAACCAAATAAAGCAGCGCAATATTAAATTAACTAACAATAAATAAACTGCTTTACGTGATATTCGGGAGAAATAGCACATTACTAAACCCTTCAGCCAATAAGGGCAAAAGTGTGTCGTCACGGAAGCAGTTCCTGTTTGTGCAGCATGGTGAGAGGTCGCAGTACATCTAACCGTAATGCATTGCGTCAGGATCAGAATGCGTTGCTTTAAACCAGTGCTGTAAGCAAGTCGAACGCACCCAATGACTAGACTGGGGAAACAAACTGAAACGCGGACTTACAGTAACACGAGGTTAACGAGGGGGCGTGGCACACAGAAGGAGTGGATGATCCGGGCAGGACAGGGGTAATATTTGGATAAGATCTTTATCGTTTTATAAGCCATTAAGAAAAAATGCTCTTCTCGTTTTATCCCGTTTATTTTGTGTTGAAATGCTAAAAAAACATATTTAGGTGTAATTTTGGGGGACCCGGAACCAATTAATTGGTTTTCCATTATTTCTTATGTGGAAAATTTGATCATAACTAAAACTTTTTAGGATTTGATCTGGAGCCTGGAGCAGATTAAGTTCGAGAACCGAGGTATATTTATATATACATGTGTGTATTACCGTTGCTTCCAGGATGGGCTCCGGACTCCCCGCGACCCAGTTGGATGAGCGGGTTGGAAAATGGATGGATGGATGGCTGGATGTGTGTATTATTTCCGCATCTTCTTCGTTTTTTTTAAGTCCTTTGCTCACTGATGCTCATAAGCATATTCAAAGTTGGAATGTATTTTTTATATCAAAGGTTCCGACTCAGAATACTTAATTTTTTTCTAAAGGGATTTTTTTGTGTTGTAATGGCAATTCACACAAATGAGGAAAACACACATACACAAGGTAGGTGTATGCTCTTGCTGAAATAGTTCTTGTTTATTTCTTAAATGAATCACAGTCATGTTTTCCTGCTATATTAATCTTTGCCATTCCCGTTGCTTCCTAGAATTCAATACTTCAAAAAGATCATGACCTTTCCTGATTTTGGCGTCTCTCTTGTTATCCGTAATTTCCACTGCGGATTTTGTCATCCTCTCTGATTTAATTCTTCCATTCTAAGAATTTTTTTTTGGATGTATAGATGACATTTCCTTGCTTGAACGGTGTACTGGCAATGAAGAGGTCATTGGACTCGGAGAAGCTGATTAATCACTCCCCAACTCTGTTCTTGCTTCCAAGTCCAGCCGGCCAAATGTATTTTGCACTTGCTCATTTCTGACTTTGGCATTCCAATCTCTTGTCACCAGAGATGTATCTTGTTTGTGTGTCCTCTTCATTTCAACCTGAGCCTAGTCAAAAAACTTCATCCATATCAGTTGTTGAGGTACATGACTGCATGACTGTCATAATGTAGGGGTGTCCGTGAAATTGACCTGATATCAGTCAGTCATTCTCAGCATCATATCCACTTACAGTCTTTCTAGAATTCTTCCTGACTATGAAAGACATACTGTTTCTTCAGTGCTGTCCAATCCTTGCGTATTAAATTGTGTGTTAGTCTGACAGAATGTGTCCAGCTCTGGCCCATTAAAGATCACCAACGCGTGAGACGTCGGCTCAGGAGCAATTCATTTCCATCTTCATCACATTCCGTTATCCAGCTTTCATGTGTCACACATTCCATGCTCCAATAGTCATTGTTTTTCGCGGCTTCAGATTTTCTCTTCTGCTATGGCAGCTTCAGCTATTGGGCTTCCAAAACAGTCGCATTCAAATGCACCATAAACACCAGCTAGACTTTCCGATAGTCCTCAGCTCCTCCACAATAGCCAGATGAGTGCTTTCTGACCTGAGGGACCCAGGGTCGCCAACTCGCATGCATCTGGCTCATGCAAGAAATCTTATGCCAAATCTATATTATTCCATTATAAACCTGACATTAGCATTATGAACCTAAAATTAATGATGGGGTAGCTTGAAAGCCCTACAGACTATTTACAAGGGAACAAAACATACATATAAATTAGTGTGCAACAGAAAATCTCACCCCTGCCAGCTGACTAAATTTGGCAACCCTGGGGTCCCATATTTTACCCCAATCTTGTTTGCCCATCCTTAAGGTCATCTTGGACAGGTACCGAAATACTATACCATCACCTACTTCCACATAGCTTGATATAGTGCCTTTACTATCATCACTGTGGTCATGGGCCACTGACAGAGACCTGTAGCAGTGCTTACCTGTATAGTTTGTAGGTTCCGAGCTCTAAGAAGGTTTCTTCACAGGGGATAAACCTGAGAAGCTAAAAGCTCCAGGCAACAAAGATCTTAGCTTCCCTGATGGACGTGAGCTTCACCATCCTGATAATGCACAATACCATGAGAAGGTTGCATATATTATAGTAAAATACCTATGTGTTGTGAAATGACCGTTAATTTATTGCCTTCTGTGTGTGTATGTATATTGCACATCAATGCATCTGTGCATTAATCTTTAGATGAACAGAGCAAGCGTTAAAGGATAATGGATATTTTTATTTACCGTCATGATGCTCCGTTGACTTCCCAAACAGCAGAACAATGATGGTGTAAAGTTGTGATTTCTTACCTCACCAAAGGTCATTGTTGATTTAACTTACATTATGCAGCTTATGCAAAATACACAATAAGCCTTTAATCCCTTTCACTGGATTGGAAGAATTTGAAAGGAAAAATTATAATATTAAGATTAAGTTAATTACAAAGGAAATATGGATGTAAAACCAAGATGGAATTGAATTATATACCTTCTCACAAACAATCCCTGCAGTAATCCTTCTAGCACTTGAGTGGGCCTTTGAATATAAATCCTTAGTGTTGCGCGTTTCCTCTATCATCAAATTAAATAAGGAGGTTAATGGTTCCTGCATTGGAATTAAAGTGTGTTTTGGCAGTGAGGATACCATTCCAATACTTTCCAAAATAGTTCATGGGACTTTAAAGGAAAGAGTGGAATTTTATGGAGGGGTGTCGTCGAAGTAGAAAAGCAAAAACAGCTAATGGCTAAATGAGCTTGCGATCGCAAATGAATACCTGACAAGGGCAAACTCTCCCCGGCGGATGCGTGTTTTGGGTAAAAGTTTGGGGTCGAAAGGCTAACTTGATGGGAGGAGACCTGACCCACTCCTAACCCTAACCCAGCAGTGACCCTCCCAGTCACTTGACCCTAAACTTAACCCTAACACCAGCACTTTCCCCTGACTTTCAGCCTCGACCCAAAGCCCTGTACCTTCGGGGCACATCTGCTTCTGAATCAGTCCATCAAGATGCCAAAACTTAATACCCCAATGACTACCGTTTTTCAGTCCTTTGATCTGACTTAAAATGGAAATACCCCAGCTTTCATTTTACCATCCTTGTGTGAAATCAACCGCCAATAAAGACGCCTCTATTAATGAAAGGGCTAAAAATTGCAAGTTGAAGATTAGTGTCCGCGTTGTTCTGTGATGACATCATCCTTTTCTCATATTGTTTCTGTAGACTGGAAGAATCATTCCCCTATCCACTCACTTCTCCATTACCCAGGTATGAGATTAGCTGAGTAGCACCTAGGAAGTGCAGAATCCAGGCTTCTAAGCACGACTTATTGGATTTCGTAATATTTCTCAAATTTAATGCGTAGCAATGTGGGCTTTAGCGCACATTAAAGATGACAAACTACTGCACAAAGGCATTAATTCAAGGCTGAATGCATATGCACTAAGCAGAAGCACTCCGGATGGGGTACTGTATGGTAGCTGAACTGTACAAATAACTTCCAGTGAGCTGTGAGCCTAGATCTCAAATCTAACGTTTCTCCCCACATTAAACTGGCCCACTGCCCCGCCCCTCCAACTTGCCACACTCATCTGCTGGTTTGTACTCTGCTCCTACTTAAACCTTCAGCTTCTAGAGCTGGAAGAGACCCGTGTGAAATGGGTGGTCGGAGAAGACAACTGGATGGCGTAGAAAATAAAGGCAGAGAAAGAAACAGAGGGAGCGAAAACAAAATAGCATTGTTTTAAATTAGCATCCTGTGAAAAACCGTATTTTGAATCCAAAATCGCAATATTATTCTTGATAGTTGCTGCGCGGTAAAGTTCAAACTTCAGAGAAGTGGCTTTGTGTTCATCCTAAATGTAATGAAAGGAAAACACAGCAGAATTCCCACATTATTAAATAAAACCCTGCGATGGCTGCAGGCCAGACATTGTCACGCCATGAACAAATGTCTCCTGATAATATGTTCCATAACAGTTTTACGCTATTCACCAGCAGCGGCCAGTTGTTTTACACATTACACTCAGGTCAAGAGAAGTGCACGGTGTGCATATGTGTGTTTGATTCAGACAGTAATTACTGAGACTGTGTGACACTGAGAGGGATACTATATCTGCAAATGACAGTGTGTTTGATACAGACAGTCATCAATCACAGTGTATTTGATACAGACAGTCATCACTGAGACTGTTTGACACTGAGAGGGGTCCTGTATCTGTAAATCACTATGTGCTTGATACAGACAGTCATCACTGAGACTGTGTGACACAGAGAGGGGTACTATATC
>JABFDZ020000115.1:1269361-1282421 GCA_019775955.2 Pollimyrus isidori
AAAATTTTTACGTATCTTAAACTTTTCAATTTTTTTTTTTCTGGTTATTTTTTTTATTGGTTGGAAATTTGGCACACCCCCCCCCCCCCCCCCAAAAAAAAAAAAAAAAACCAGACAGACAGACTGAGGCTCGACCTTTCTTTATAAGAGAGAAATAGAATGAGAGATTTATATGTTTTCAACGTCACTGTGGCATCAACAATACATGATGCAAAGCTTAAAAAACTGTCAAAAACTCACTATCAGGACAAAATATTCAAAAGCAATTTCCTTATAAAATGCCCTCCCTTGTAAAGCTTTTCCAATAACACTCCACTTACAATGTCATTTATTTTGAATGAGAAACAGGAGGAAATTAACTCAGTATTTTAACATGACAAGTTATGTGTTAATAAATGTTACCGAAGTGTAAGCAGGAATGGAAACCCTTTCAGATGGTTTCAAATTATGTGGGGGGGCAACACTTACATTATTCCATTAAGGTCGAGTCATAAGCAGAAAATATATAAGAGTTTGTTAAAATGCAAATGGAGTGTTCTTTTGTCTGTCAGTATGCAGTAATTATATTAACCTTTGAGCTGAGGAGGAAAAAAAAAGACACGCTTAACCACAGATGGTCTTTCCAGTCTCAGTTGACTTTGCCTGCCCTCTTTTGGGCATCAACGATAAATACAGTATGTTTCATTTTCCATACTTTCAAACAAAAGCACCAGTGGTGGTAAGTAAAGCCATCACCCGTGACAGGAACACAGCCAACAGTCGAACCCCATGTCAACACAGCCAACAGACGAACCCCATGTCAACACAGCCAGAGCCTGGGGACTCTTCCGATCGATAGGTGTCCTTTGCAAATGTCTCCCTGATCTTTACGTGCCTTTTCTACATAAAACAATCTTATTACTTGACTCAACCCTACATGATATGACATTGTCAGGTTTGGCTAATAGTGTTTAACAAGTCCAGAAGGACATTGTCATAGGCAGAAGTTGTCAGAGGAAAATGATGTCTGAACAAACGTCCACAGACACTACACACATTGTCCACCTCTCTGTGTCTCTAAGACTTTCCACAGGCGTGCATTGGATGTGTTGCTTTTCTGTGCACGCTGACCCTTGAATGGAGAGAGTCTGTCCACAGGCCTCACCTGGCCAACGCCCTGTCCAGGTGGGGAAACATCTAGAGGGATTCGGCGTCCTCCTACGTCTGGCTTGCAGTTGACAACAGATGGCATGTCAGACCGTAAGGGAGTGTCATGTGACACTGCAATAAGGGTCTGGCAGTCATGTGACACTGCAATAAGTGTCTGGCAGAAGGACATGTCTCGTCTCCTGGGCCGATGAGGCTGGGCTGAGCCGGTTCCAGGAAGGCTGTTCTATGAAAGATTTATGCGAGTCTGGGTTCTTCAGGCCAAAAACCTCAGTGTGGTGAGAAAGCATGGCTTTCAGGACCAGGCAAAATGGAGAGGATGGTATCCCTGGTAATCCGAGGATTAAGCCCTGATCTTCCTAATGGCTGTGAGTTCGCCGGCACATGTGACTAACGCTTGCTAGCCCACCTCTGTTTGCTAAAGTGTCTGTCAGCGAGTTAGATGTTTGCCCCGAGAGGAGGTGCTTGTCAACAAAAGGCCATGTATTACTTCATTTTTGTAAGCTGCATTTACCTTAGTGATAGCATGAAATCGACAGACTTTGAACGTTTCAGATTTTAAATAGCTAGACAAGGCATATAGAGAACAGAGGTCTGGCGTTCAGTGATTTTTAAAATAATAATGAACGATGATATTGGATATCGACGGTACTCCTTGTACACATTTAAAAAAAATCCAGAGATAGTCATTACAAAATACAATCAGTCTTGTGAGGATTTACTAGATTCAGACATATGTTCATGCTCATCTTCAGTCTGGGAGAGAGTAATTAAAGCAGTGTGTTCTTAGCCAGTGACGTAAACATTTGCGAGTAGAACACAGAATGTCGTTGACAGTGACTTTGATCTACTTGATTCATGAAACATATACACCTAAATGTATTTTTTTTTTATGCCTCACTAGAGTTGATTATTAATCTCTCATAACTGGCGTTATTAATCACCAACGCAACTGCCATCTTACATCTAGACCGAATGACTGTGTTTAAATGTGAAACAGTCTATGAAACAGTGTTAAGTGAAATGCACTGTAACATTCATCATGATGTTCCAAGGATTAACATGTTACTTTTATGGGAAACACATGAGTTGCAGTGAAAGTACATTTTCTGTGTGGTGTACAGTATAAAACTAGAGGTCCACAGGACACTTGGGAGGAAGGTCCTTTACTGAACGCTTCGTTTGGTGACTGAACAGAGCATTTTGCTTTGAAGACATGTTGGCTCAGCATTTGAAAAGCAGGAAAACCAACATGGCATCACCAGGAAATGCCCACAAGCATGAGTGGCACTCATCACAGCACTGTGCAAGGTGAGCAGGCCCCTGCTCTGGATTACCCAATGCAGAGAGGTGCTGGTTTTTAGCAAACGGGAACTTGCAATACATGAGATCAATAGGCAGCAGACTGCAAGTCAAACCACAAAGCGGTCAAACCTACATTATGCATTGATCAACTGCGGAATGTTCCACGTTGTTCCTTTGGTGAGGAAAGTGTGCACATTTATGTTTTCATCTAGGGAACTGCCCGCACGGAAGCGTGTTCCCTGCTTAATTTCTTAATTTCAAAAGGCCAAATTAGCCTGCACAGTGAATTTGTAAACATCCACGACAGAAATAAATTATGGATAATAATTACATTTGCTTAATTGGTTTGCATTAGGTTTCTCTAAAACGCAAACACCTATGCCATATCAATTTTATTACAAACCTCGACAAATATTGTAGTTTGCTTTCTCTATCCGTTATCCGTTTGGGTCTTGTTTGTGCTTTGTCTGATTAATTATATTCTTTCCGTTTCAAAGAGTAGATTTTCTCGTCAGCTCACTCTACACTAAGAAAATGCTGATCTTTAAATACCTTGATACATTTTTTAGGAGATCGGCTTTAGAACAAGATTGGAGTCGCCCAAAAATACATTTAAAATAAATTAAACTTGGGATAATTACAATAAAAAAGATTAACATATCATTAAATGCATTGACTGGCAGGGAAGCATAGAGGTACTAAGTAGACAGCAAGATGTAGCTGTATTCACCTCCTTCTACAGCTTTTGTTTTGTTGTTGATATTTGTTTGTTGTTGTTGTTGTTTTGTTGGTTGTTGTTATCGTTCTGTCTTGGTTTCTGCATCCCTGCACACACCAACACCTCTGGCAGTCTCCAGATGGTAAAACACAGCGTGGGATGTAGCGCAGGGTGGGCTGTCTGCCGTTGCTCTGAATGCGAGCCGATGCCAGGAAAATAGCTGCAATACCTGCGGAACTTTCCACCCCGTTGCCATGGTTTCCGCAGTACTTTTTTTTTTTTTACAATCTTCATTGTCAGTGTTTGCAATTTTTGTCATCTCTTTCACTTAATTCTACTAAACATGTGCACACGATTCATTTACCACATTATTATTGACATAAAAAAAAAATCTTCCAGTAATCTGTGCAATGCTTTTTTTAAATTCGATATTTGATACAGCTAAGTAAGATTGCGTGTTTGTGTGTCTGTGCCTGATAATGGCTGTTATCGTATATCAAACATGGCTGCCAGGGTGATGGGAGATGTGATGACAAGCCATACAATTAGCCAAGCCGCTGTGAAATTACTACCCAGAATCTGTGGCCCCTGTTTCTCATTCATGGGCTGTCGTCGGCTGGCCTGTTTGGGTGTTGTCTCTTGATATTGTAAAGTAAATATTTCCATGGGAAAGAAATCTCTTTTTAAGTATACAGTGTGCGTATGTGAGTGTGTGTGTGTGTGTGTGTGTGTGTATGCTTGTGTGTCTGTTTGCTTTCCTCGGACTAAACTTGAGAGAGGACAGCCTCTGACCATGACTCAGAAAACATATCCATTCCATAACAGCCTTGTGTGTTTAAAGCCAGCTTCCAGAGACAGCCTTCCTCAATTCCTCCTGCCCTCCTCTTTTACATTTTACACCAAGCCGTCAAAACCTTAAGATCAGGCAGATATTTGATCAATCAAAAGCATGAACACAGCACAGCATGAACACAGAACACAAATTATACAATATTCGTGGAATTCTTCATTATCATACTGTATATATATATATATATATATATATATATATATATATATGTTTCAGTTAATTAACCCTGTGTATTACATGGTGCTGCACGGGTCTTGAAAGGGAGTTGAAACTACATGAGATTCAAATATTTTCATGTAATTTTAACTTAATTTAGGACTTTTCTAAATTTGCCCTTTTCGAAGAAGCAGTCGTCTGAGATTAATCATTGAGCTCTCAGAATGCACTTCAGGGCATGGGGCTGCAGATAATTTTTTTTGTTTGTTTGTTTATTTTGTGGGGGAGTGGGGGTGACACATCCTGAACCGTCTGGGCAAACGCAGGACCTTAGCCCGGGAACGACGCACAGGGGAAGTGCATTTCTAATAGCATTTGGGATACTAACATGCTAACGCTAAATGACCATCAGGCTGGACCATCTGAGCGTGAATCAGCTTTCCAGTGAGCGCTCGTCCGTTGCTCCACCGTAGTTCCGCACTAGCCGTCATCGCTGCAGAGATCTAACGCGGCTAATCGCTAGCAAAGGCCAGGCTGTACCCTACTCAAAGGATTTGACTTTCTCAAAAAGAGAAAGAAAAAAACACACACGCTCAAGGCTAAAGCAAGAGATGCCAAAGTTGAGGGCGGCACGGCCTGGCGCCAGACCCGTAGGCCTCCTGATGGAAACATATCGCCAGAAGCCCAGTCCATAATTTGCGATTGGTGGGACGGTCCAAGTTCTAATGTGTTACAGGCCCCAGCCATCACAGTCGGGACTGTTTTAGCAGTCGTGCATTAATGGACACTGTTTATTTATGTACCTGTCATGATTTTTCCATCCTTTTAAAAAATACTGTAGCAAAGCCAGCTGGATGTATCCTCAGAAACGCGAGATCAGAAGCTCAGAAGGAGACATTTTTCTGATGGATGCTTACCGGATTATTAGCTAGTGCGATACCTCCGTGGTTATTTTTTGCCGAAAGACCACATCAGTAAACAAATTGATGGTGATTGAGAGGATTGGAGACTAATGCACTTTTTAGATGAGTCGTATATTCAAAGTCACAATAATACACAGAACCTCTTTTTGTAATCTTTTTGCTACTAAGGTGTGAGTTTGTTCTTGGGAAGGGGGTCCAGCTTTACCGGTCTTATCCTCCGCAGTCAGAGCAGCCTCAGTTTAACACAGTAAAAAATAAGTCCAACCCCTTACGTACGCAGGCACTGAAATCAGGCTGCCGTCCGGTGATTGCGTTTGCTATATCACAGAAGTTAAGGAGTGTACACTTCTAAGCTGCTGGATTGAACTGCATTCAATACAGGTTTGCAAAACCGAATCTGTTGAGCCTGGAAGATTTGATATGGGTATTTAAAGCTCTGAACGGGATTAACCGAGAGCACAACAAATCACCGCTTTTAACTCGGCACGGAATCCAGGCCAGTTGGATGCAAATCGGAATGATCTGGGAGTGGATTGAAGGCTGGAGACGGCAGCGTGCGCCCACGACGGAGATAACCCCCACGCAGCTCCTGGGAAGCGGTAAGGGCGAGCGCATCTGGATCGGCCGCCGGCAGACAGTTGGACGGGGGACGGAGGCATCACAGATCTCCATCTGGGCCACCATGCTCCCCCCCTACCCCAAGGCACCCCCCCAAACCCCGCCCCCCTCAGCTTCACTGTTTCTCCTGCCCTCCGGTGAGGAGAGGGAAGCAGGGGGAGGATCAGCAGAGTCTTCCTCCTTGCACATAGCTGACGACAGGAACCAGCTTCGTTCGCAGCATGCGAAGCTGAAGCTGTCAGGGAGACAGTGGTGCCACGGATACAGTCGCCAAGGCGACAGGTCTGCCTGTTGCTGTTCATATGTATGAACACCTAGAAACTGTTTACTGGCGGTCCTCCTTTCATTATGCCTCCATCGCACTTTGGTCGAGCAACAATATTCACGATAACAAACAATATATATGCAAATACACTGACATACAACTATGGAGGCACAGGGGCTTGAAGTGGAGTCTTGATGAAGTCAACAGGGTGTTTAACGATAACGGGGAAAGGCCCTCGTTCCAAACGGCGCCGCTGAAATTACATTTACATGAGCGCTAAGCTACCTGAGTATCCAAGGTGACGAGGATGAAAAAGTCACACATGGCAGTAACAAACAATAAAGGAAATCAATTCCTCGTTTACAAAGCGGTGACTAATGTCTACAGTTTAGACCAGTCGCCTAATGATCCCCTTGAATAAACAAATTCATAAATCATAACCATTTAAACAGAAATTACGGTGCGTTCAAAGAATAGGGTCTCAAAGAATATGCTTAATAACAATTTCCCCGTATTTGTGTTTAAAGCAGTAGAGATTTGTGTCAACACTGGATTCCTTGTCAAATGTGTGTCATTAGCCCGTTAAGGGATAAAAATGGTGACTCTGCTGAAAGGGGGTAATCATTGAGGCTATGATGAGTCAGAGCGGAAG
This sequence comes from Pollimyrus isidori, assembly GCA_019775955.2. Lineage (NCBI taxonomy): Eukaryota > Metazoa > Chordata > Actinopteri > Osteoglossiformes > Mormyridae > Pollimyrus > Pollimyrus isidori. The sequence goes on from JABFDZ020000115.1 coordinate 1,275,995, forward strand.
TTGGATGTGAGTCTGGGAGAAATTGGAGAGGGACTATTCATCTCTGGGGCGTGGTGAGCTTTCTGGCTTTCAGCTACACCTCCAAAGGCCCCCGCATCTTAAATCCTCGGATACGCTTTTAGTCTCACGGGAGGGTCATTGTTTGGGAGGCTAATATCCACGCGGTTTAACCCCACCTCACGCTAATAAGTTTTGGTGCATCCAGTTTGTTACGCCTTTCGTCTGTGTTGGCAGGTAAACACTGTGTTTGGGTGGCGACCAGCCTTAAGTATTAACAGTAATGGTGGCAGATTACCGGGGGAAAGAACAGTAACAAAGTCAGAATTTGAGTCAATGCATTCTGGGCCAGAAATATTGTAGTTGATGTCTTGAAGGACATTATTTAAATTGAACAACTTCTCTGCTTTGCTATATTTAAAAAATGGATCTGAAATGTTAAGTCTGCTTTTGGTTTTGTGCATCAAATGCTTTAAAAAGGAAAAAAAAATGGAAGCTGTAGTGGCTTTCAGCCAGCTGGAGTGACGTGTAGGCTATGGTTTCATAGATGATGACATACACATTACTTTCTCTATGCTACTTTTTTCCTCGGTTGTCATGGAGATCACACAGTCAGATAATGTGTGTGTGTGTGTGTATGAGAGAGAAAGAGAGAGAGACAGAAAGGGAGAGAGAGAGTGTATTCCTCTGTGTGCACGCGCTTTGAAGACGCTCATTTGACATCAGCATTTTTGCTGCCTGGGCAAAAATATCCTGCACATAAGGACTGAAACCTTTAAATTAATCTTTCATCAGCTGTTATTTAGTCCATCTCACAAAGAAGCTGGTACTTATTTCCTATCCAGAGAATCAGAACTAAAACTCAGCAGCGGGAGGACACTTGAATGGAAAGTGGGCTCGCGCGCGTTCATTAGAGCGAACTGGGGTTTATGACACGGCGATTAAGGCCTGTTCCCTTTCGTCTTTTTCTTCTCTTTAGTCTCCTGTCATTACGGCCGGCTGATACGTCCTGGTCGGGCCGCGCTGTGCTCGCATGCTAAGTAACTCGCATGCTGAGTAACTCGCTGTAAGACTACAAGGGACAGGGATTCGCTGGGAATAGTGTGAGATGCGGGGGCACCGTGCAAATCACTCGACACTTGTTTGAAGCATGATGATATAATTATGGGCTGGGACCGGGGCTGGGTCGAGCGGGGCGGGGAGCACGAAATGCGGCAGTGTTCCTGGGCTGCAGAGCCAGGACTGTGTCCAAAAGCAGCCGACGGACCCCGGGTCTTGGTCTCTGCTGTTTCTCGCGGACATGGGATCACTTACAACTAGCTGTCCTTAGCTATCCAACTACCTGACAATGTCTAATATACAACAGAAGCTTTTTGTGTGTATTTCTTTGAACCCAGGGGCTAGGAAGCATTCAAAATCTGTCTTCTTAGCCTTAATTGAATGCATTGCGTGATTTTCTCTTCAATGGTTAAGTTCATAAAAATTATAACCCATGCAGGCCAGCACTGACCCCTTGAGAGAATCACACCCTCAACCCTGATTTAAGATGGTAAATTTTTATGGTGGAAGTTGTCGAAATCATTTGCCCCCGATCCTTGAATTTGATCTTAATTTCAGCAGAGAACATTTGGACTGGTTATATGCACTCAGTCTCTGTTTAACTCATTTAAGCAAAGGGGAGGAATATGTCTGATGTTTCTGTCAGCAGAAGTATACTCTTTGTCATTTGTAATTAAATAGCGAGCGGCCCCTAACACCAGTGGCAATAAAATATGAAGGAATAGCTTATGAGAACCTTATATTACGGCGTCACCGAGAACCACAGCACCCCCCAGAATGGAAAACACATCTCACCGGTGAAGATGTGTCGTCGACATGGAAAACAATTACCCGGCCATTAAATCGCCCCGCCACGGCCACAATTCTTTAACGTTGACAAATCCGTTTACTGAACTGTTTCCTCTACAAATTGCTGAAATATTTTTTCATAGCGGAAAGCGAAGCTTATGACATCAGACAGGCCGCTAGCATCCACTTCCTTTCCACGATGCCACCACTGTCACAGCCCGCGTGCTGTTTGGAGGTGGCATGTCACCCGCCTGTCATCCCCACCATGTTAAAGGGCAGGCAAAGTCGTAAAGTAGACACTGAACATCGATTCTGTGGTAGGCTGTGCTCCCGTGAAGCGTTAGGCCATTGTGTGGGTTAGAATATGTATGTATACAAATCATACGGTGGGTCTGTGTGCATTTTAATATACATCTTAATATGATTTAGTCATAGGATCCTTGGTGAATGTATTTTATATTGGCATGTAGCTATTTTCTTCTTCACTGGGATGCATCTACAATTCGGGATTCCTCTCCAGTGCCGTGTCCATGCTAATAATATGAGCTGTAAATGGAATTACAGTCGTAACAGGGAGACAGTAAAAGTGATGGAGATGCAGTCACCCCTGACCTTCGCGTGTGCTTGGGGGGAGTCGGACGAGCCCCCGGCGGCCAATTTACGACATGCCACCCGCAGCCACACTGCCACCCCCAACCCCCCTCCCCCAACCCCCATTCCTGGCGCCAGTATTCCCTGCCTGGCATTCGCCCACCTGCCCGGGCCCGCGTCCAGAACTTTCCACTGTTTCCCAGAATGCCCTTCTCCTTCTGTGGTCTCCGTGGGACTGGCGAGGAGGCCTTGCGCCGTCCCTGCCCCCCAGCCCTCTCTGCCTGGCCGTGGTGTGTGGTTTGGGGTGTGCACCTCAGCGTAGTCCAGCTCTTCTGCGGAGTTCAGCCCCTTCCACACGGTGCAGAATCACCAATTCCTCGCTTTCTGTCCCATAAATCTGCCATAGGGGAATAGGGGGAAAAAGAAACGGTCTTTCTTAATCACTCTCAAACGTAAAAAATCACGCTGTAGTGTAAGGAAAAAAATATTCTGTATTTACACATTTATTTTATCAATTACAATGACAAGTATATGTAAAAAAAAACGTATTTGCATTGACACCAATCTGTCAATTACCATGAAGAGTATCTAAAAAATATTTACACTTAAAGCAACTTATTTTATTGATTGTAATGACGGCCATGTAAAAAAATTCTTTATTTGCATCTAGAGCAATTCGTATTACCGATTACAATGAAGAATATGTTTTAAAAAATAATATGCATTAAACTCTTTATTTGATTGACTACAATGAAAAGTATGTAAAATCTATTCCTAATTTGCACATGCAGCGATTTGTTGAACAATTATACAGAACTGTTTGTACCAATTCTGCGTAACCTGCCACATTTTTATTGTGAAATGACAGGACATAATTAAATCTTGTACGTTGCACGTGGATGACAGTCGGAAGCATACAAGCACAGCTCCCATATGTCACACGGGTAACCAGAAACCTGACTGCTTACAGTCACAGTCCCTGGGTTTATCTGGGTTATTCTGGACTCTGCTGTGCACATGACATCACACCAGGTGCGCACGGCTCTGAGCCTCCGATGGGGGGGACCTCCACACCGCACCGTGTCTCCTTCGGACGGGGTGCCTGACGTTGATGAATCTGCTCTGCCTGCAGGAGGAAGACGACGGTCACGCGAAATCGGCCGGGCCGCCGAGGCCTGGAAGATAAAAATGTTCCCAGGGTCAAGCGGCCAAGCGCAATGGCCCGTCCTTTGAAGAGGGGGATCCGGGAGGCAGGAGTCTGACTGTCATGCTTTGAGGATTATATATCACAGTGGCCCATTCATCCAGGGCCCACAAGAATTTCATTATTATTTATTAACAATTTACTGTTATCATTATTACTATTATTACCCATCCATCCATTTTATATACCCGCCTGTCCTATTCAGGGTCAGCCGCTTGTCCAATCCTGGAATCTATGAGTGGGGAACAATCCAGGATGGAGCGGCAAGCCATCACAAATTATTGATATTCACATAAATTATCATCATTATTACTACTGTTATTATTATTATTATTGTTAATAATAACAACAACAACAATAATAATAATTATTATTATTATTGTTATTATTATACTATCATATGTATGTATTATACTATGGATTTGAATGTGTCAGATGTTTGCTCCTGCCTTAGGCGACCACCACAAACAGCCCGCGGTTCACACCTGCTCTTCAGTGATACTAAAAGCCGGGTTTAGATTGACTGGCGACGCCACGCATTTTTAAGGTACACCCGGCGGAGGGGGCTTCAGTGAGTCCCTCGGAACCTGATATCGACCCGTCCCACCCTCCAGCGCACGTGCGTTTGGAGCAGCTTCTGGAAAAGACTTCGCACAGAAAACATAGCCTCCGTCGTGAGACGTTATAACTGAGCCTGTCGCAAACTATAGGGACTTCAAGGCATCGCGGTCCGTTTCTGTAAGGGTGAGACCTGCAAGATTTTCTGCGTGTACAGGGATGTAAAAAATGACAAAAATTGGTGATTAATTATTTATGATTCCCGATCACGAATTATTCCCCGATTTCAAAAACCCAATAGTTTTATTAGCAGTTTCTTTCTGGCGTTGTATCCCCCTCGCCCCCGGCCCATAGCAAGCTAATGAACTTTTTGGGGAATGCAACTCATCGCTGTCCTGGACAGGAGGGAACATGCCGTTTAAACTGACAAGACCTCCCCAGCTCCTGCAGACAGCTTTGACAACTAACAGCAAAAGGCAAACATTGCACCCTGTCACAAAACACACTTGTGGGCTCCGCTGTTTTAATCTCCTTAGACTTATTTGGGTGGCAAACGATCCCGAAGGGAATGTCGGCCGAAACAATAGGCACTAATTATCCGTAATTAGCAGCAGTGGACAAAAAAAAAAACACTTAACTAACCAGAGTAGTTAGTTTGCGAAGGTGTGGTCTATATTATCCATTGAATAATCCGACTGTTACGCAAACAAGTTTCTTCTTGTGTGGCCTTTGTGCGTTGGCACTTAGCGAAAGGAATCTTTCTCTGACCATAATAAGATACAGTCCTTAACAAAACATCGCTTTTCCATAAAGTTAAATGACTTGGTTTTTATCTTCATATTTCAGGTATTGACTGATCGTTTTTTCCCTTTTGATAAAATGTCAATTATGTAATCGCAAATATTATAGTGCTATTTATCTATTCAAAAATATTATGAGTTAACAAAAACCGGTTTGTCGAAAAGTATGCAGAAATATTGTCAAAGCAATGAATCAATGTCACGTTAACTGTACACGTCCCCCAGCAGAAAAATTAGAAGGGTTACAAAATTATGACGCACACAAATGAGGAGATGCTGGCGGAATCGCTCCCTTTTCCGGCTGGTTTTAAATAATGTTTTGTATTTTGTGTGCATGTGTTTTTCAACATATAAACCTATGTTTAACATTTTTATATATTCATCATATGAAGCAGAATATCTTTTAATGTAATTAACATACCGTAATCTCTGAACACATTTGCTTTAGTTTACAATGTATTTGCACTCAGAATTAGATAAAAGCGGGAGCTCTTGCCGCTTGGAGCCGCCCGCACTTTCGGCCTCTGCCGAGCCGCCTTCGGCAGCCGCCGGCTGACGGTAATCTGGCCGCTCGGAGGCGGAAGCCGCGCTTTATGCACGCTGTCACACTTATAGAGGCGAAGCACCGGCGTCGGCTACTTAATGGAAAAAAAAAAATTCTTCTTCTTCTACAAAAATACATACGATTTTTTAAACGTGAATATAGGCGTGATCTTATTTATATTATTAGCCTATAATATTATTTATATTATTATAATATATCCCGCTTATTCAGGCTATGTGAATTACGGTCAAATTTAGATAAATGTTTTTCCAAAGTATTATTATGATGATGATAATAATGGTGAGGATGGCGATTATTATAATTAGCATTATTATTACTATTATTATTACTTTTTAAATCATTAACAACAACAACAACAATAATAATAATAATAATAATAATAATAATAATAGGAATAATGATGTTGGTATAGCAATAATAATCATAATCATTATTATTTTTATTATGATGACTCATGTCATATAAGACCATTAAAAATGCTCTATTGGTATACTAGGCCTATATGATACATGATATTACATGAATGAATTATCACTAGAAAACTGTGAGAAGGTTCGCATTTGAAAGTGACCCAAAAATTGTAAGACATAAAGTTAAAGTATATTTACATTGAATATTATATTACATTTCCATGCAATTAACGATTAACAGATCCGCTCACACATAAATAACACAATCAAATAAAAATCACGTCGCATGATCCCCTTAATTACGCCCCTCCAACAGTACGTTGTGTTGTGAGGAGTGAAGAATCCGGCCAATTTCTGTGTACAGCAGGTGCGAGATGCCACCTGCTGGCTGACCGGGATAACCGCATCTTCGGCTCCGCACACTTTAGCTGGTGCCAGGGATAAAAATAACTAT
>JABFDZ020000115.1:1283725-1294433 GCA_019775955.2 Pollimyrus isidori
GTATATTACAACCTACCAGCAGTATCTTCCCTGAATGCTGTGACTGAGTATTTTGTGTCTTAGGTATATTACAACCTACCAGCAGTATCTTCCCTGAATGCTGTGACTGAGAATTTTGTGTTCACGCTAAGCTTGCATTTCTGGTGTCTAAAAATGGAAAGAAACTTCATCAAAACCAGCCTTCCAATGAGGGCCTCATAGTACTTGTCAAGTTCAGGAAGTGCAGCCATTTGCAGCCGTATTTCTTGAGCTCTGGTAAGTTTTACCTGAAAAAATAAAAAACACATCCCACCACGCTGTTCTTGATGAGAAAAATGACCCGATTAAAACAGGAGCTGCATTCCAGAACGGCATCATCTCCCCCGGAAGGGGAGCAGTCAGGCCTTTTCTGTTACCCCTGATCTGATCACCTGTTAATTCCTGACTGGGCTTTTATCCACCACAGCAACATTTTCAGGCGAAGGCATTTTGTTTGACTCTGAGTTGTACAACGATATGATAAATGGCACTGATGGTAAATTTACATTTGCATTGTTTTCATGATTCTGGTTAATAGATGGATCTGCTCTTTACTAAAGTTCCCAGACAGACGTCGGGACGCCTCACCTGATTTCACCTGATTCGGGTCGAAACAAAGAACTTGTCATGTTGGGCCCTAACCAGTTGCTTCTGGCTTAGGTGTCTCTCCATATGGTGGGTCTCAAACCAGCTCAGTTTCTATCATCTTTGGACTTAAGTGTAGGTTACTTAACTATCTGAGCTTTCCCACTGATCATCTCATTTATCCCGGATTATTGCAGTGAATTTGCTGTTTGGTTTCCTTCCAGAACCAAAATGTCAAGTCCAAATAGAATGTATGCGATAGCTTTACTCCATCAGAGCTCAGCAGATCACCCAAAAGCTGGTAGCAGTTGATCTCTGGATAGAGCATGAAATAAATAAATCTTCTTTAGCAGATCAATATTCATCCCCTTTAATGCTGGATGTGGAACTGCTGGATTTGAGGTGGGTAATACTGATGTACAGCTAATCATTGGAAAATAAGCGTCGGAGCTTTGCGAGCTGAAGCCGATAGTCAAACGGGAGGAAATGAGCGAGCGCAGACAGGACGGTGTGAACAGAAAGGACCTGCTGCTTTGTTTCGTGTCATTTATACCCCGCAATTAACACGCAGGCTGTTATATTTTTGGATGGGATTAAACAGGGTTTTCGCTAAAAGCATTTGAGAAGTGGTTGGCCAGTGACACACCTCTATTCGGGGCTACCGCATCCTAACGACTCTGCGTGAAGTCCCTGCCTTAAATACAAGGGAAGAAGTTAATTTATGAGGTGTGTGTGTGTGTGTTTGGGGGGGGGAGGGGGGGGCTCCCCGAATCACTATTGTTTTCTTAAGAAGGCTTTGTCATGCCGTAACTGGAGACGCACGTGGACATGGTGACTATGGCGTTACGTAGTTTGATGTCTCCGTAAGTCCAAGGTAGCCATGCTTGTAGACCACTTACGTTGCGTTTAATAGAAACTGGCTCTGACTTTTCATTTGGCATGGATTCAGTTTTCAGAAATTATGCTTATACAGCCCTCCGGTGGGAGCACCGTGAGATTTTAGTAAGGACGGTTAAGCTAGTCAAAGTGATACATTTTTGCTCGCTACTTTTAACAGCCAATAAATGTTACTGTAATTGCACATTAACACTCCTCCCCCCTGATATCACCAGTTCATTGGTTGCTTTGGTGGTCCCACCAATAAGAGTACGGTGGAAGTTCGGTAATGAAACTTAATTGTCTAGCCCTTGGGATAAATGTTTTCCCTTGGTTATTACTAGCCAATGAATGTTAATGTAAATAACCATTAACCCCAATTCCTCCCTTATTCCGAGGGAGCCGATTTTATTGGCTGTTGGGTTGATTTTAGCAGGGATATCCTGTCCGTTTTTAATGAAGACTCGTATGCAAATTTCGATGAGCTGACTGGGCCAGGCTGGCGCCACGGAAGCCCATACAGCTCCATGCTACCTTCTGTAAATCACCGAGCAGAAGTTCCCCCTTAGCGGTGCCGCTAACCGAAATAAAACACAACTGGCAAATTTAAGAGCAACATGACTCCTCGTTGAACTCTCTGCTTCCCATCATCGCGGCGAGCTTCCCATCCTGTCTGCAAGCCGTGGATGTGTATTTTGATTTAGGTCTGTCATTGTTACTAAGAATAGCTCAGGGACCTTGTCTACGCAGCAGAGAGGTTTCTTCCCAGCATCAGCAGGATAACGGTTAATTTTGATGGATTTGCCCGCGGTGTATTTTAAACCACGAGAAGAGGGAGAGAGGGATCGGTGCCTGGAAGACTCTTGAACTTAAAAGACAATGCAGTCCGATGGTGAGTCCCCTCTTCTCGAAGGATGCTTAATGGTCATTTTGGGACATCCCAGGTTGCCGGACCATTGGGGAGTTTACTTCTGGATTCTCTTTCACCGTAAATTGCTGCGGGATCAACGGAGGCCTTTAACAAGCTGTGCTGTGATGAGGTGATGACGGGGAGATAGCCTTCAAGAAAAATGAGGAGTATACAAGCCCTCCCTCCCCCCTGGGCGCACAGCAGGAAAGGTGTCACACTCCAGCCAAGAATCTATTGACAGCGTTGTAAATAACCCACCTCTCGCCCCCAAACTTCCATTCCCATTGGCCCATGTTTTACATTCACTCTAGCAGATACTCTTGTGGATGCATAGAAACAAGAGGCAAGATGCGAAAGCCTCTTGTGTGGATGGCATCATCATCATCCCTTTCCCCGGGTGTCTCCACAGTGTCCCCACACTCTCGGACCTCATTCTTTTAGCTCTTTAAGAGTCACTTTTCTTTATCCAGGCTTTTGTGCATGAGACTCAAAGGTGTAGTTCTGTGGCCTTGGGTTGATTCTTTTGGATCGCTCGGGTTAGGGTTACTGGCCAGCCGTAATGTCCTTGAGTCTTTCCTCACGCTTTTTCGGACTAGTGTAGTGCCAGAAAGTGAACACCAACCTTCCACACGGAATAGTTTTGGTTCATTTTAATCAGTGTTGTTGCCCATTTTTATACAACATGAGTCTTTGCAGTACACAACCATGAACAATCGACCTTTAGCTTCTTCCTGAATTGGGCTCTGTTTTACCATTATAATTATCATCACGATCATTTGGTACAAGTTGATTTACATGACGCAATTCTAATTCGCCTGTCTACATATTTCTTTTAAAGCAAGTGGCGCTTTCGTTTGGAGATTTGCTCGTTTAGCATCATCAAGACTGGGTTCAAAAGAAAGAGAGGCAGAAAAAAAACGGCTAGACAAAGCTCCTGGAGACAAAACACCAAAAACACGGAGCTGGCTTCAATATCAAGCTACAGAAGTTGAGGCAAGTTGGAATGTTTACCCAGAAGCAGCAGTCGCTCTCCTCCTGTACCCACCCTTTCTTTTTTTCTGATTTCTGACTCGCATAATAAGGAGAATAAGGGTGACTTTCTTTTTTCTCCTCCTTTTCTCCCTTCTTTTTTTCAAACAAACAGCCCCAGGCCCCGAGCGCCCTGTTAAAACAAACACAGTAAGCGTTTATTTCCATTCGCACACAACAGGCTCGCCTAGGCTCTGCGTTTCAGCAGGCCCCGAGCGCTGATCCCCCACAAAGGCAAAGAAATCCCTTCCTTCAACGGGTCAGCCTGGCCCAGTGCGATCTAAGCATCCAGCCCGGGTTCTTACACTGCGCTGGCTGTGCTTTGAAGTGCACCGAGCAGAAGAAAGAGCCTTACAGTGCTCCTCCTGAGGAAAATGGCCGCCCGCCAAAGGTGGGGGGTGGACACAGGCCGGATCTTCATGGAAGGGGCCTGTGAGGAAACCAGGGGCCCACTCTGCGCACTAGCACCAGCGGTAGTGACGTGCGTACCAGTCGACGGCCAAAATCCAGAGACCGTGCTTCAGTGGAACTTAAAAACACTGCCCCCTAGAGACCGGGGCAACCTCATTAAAATCGCAGAACCCTCCAGTCCTTCATATCATCTAAAGGTCATTTAGCGAACGATCGATCAAACCTCAAGTTTCATATTTATTAGATTACATCTTCAAGCCGGCTAACTCCTCTGTAATTGGCCACTTCTGGTCCCCTTGTTTCATCGGAAAATTTATTTATTCTGTGACGGAATCGGGCAGGACAACAAAGGCATTAACAGCTGGTAGCTTGGCCGCGTAGGCACCTGACACCCGATATGACACGGGCCCCTGCCAAAACTAACATTGATGTTTGTGAGGACGAGGGTCAAGATTTACAACCAGCCAGATCAACTTGGCACGGTTCAGATGCTGGAAACATGGATAGCGGCCTTGCTCCATCCCTTTGTGAAGGGGCCTAGGCTTTATTTAGTCAAAGCTCACCCAAGGTAACGTCTAACGTGTCAAAACAGTACATAATTTGAACCGCAAGAAAATATTTCAGTAAAATGAGAGATCCTTCTGCTCCCAGGGAATGGAAAACTGGCTCGCTGTCTAAAAACATATCTTTGTCCACTTACGCTGGCTGCCTTTTATTCGATTCGGTTATTCCTTAATCTTATCGGCAGTAGCTGCTAGCTCCCCGTAGCTAATTCAAAGAAGCTGAACGATTGAAAGGTTGATTTGACAGTCATGCCCACAAGTGCAATAAATGTGTAACAAATGCCTACAGAAAACGGCTAAATGAAACAGTGTGCATTTAAGTGTTAAATTCATGTAGCCAATGTGGTTAGGGATTCTGTTAGTTAGTTTATGTGGTGAGTTTCTGTGGTATCCCATTTTTCGATGCACTAATGCATTGTGACCACAAGAGGGGGGCCCAACATGTGAAAAACAACTTAAATTAACCCAAAATGAGAAGACACCTAGCGAATACACAATCAGTTATTTTTAATCAAAAGTAAAATTTTGTGAGAAATCAAATTATAGTAGAATGTTTTTATTTACATACATTTGATTGTAATCAGTTCAACAACTTATAAATGCAGCTCACATAACCTCGTTGTGGATGCAACATATTTTTTTATGATAATCATATCCAGAATAAAATATTATTTATAAAGTGTTGTAACAAATATATAATAATATAATACAATATAATATACATACAAATATGATGTATTTAAAGAATTGTGTGTTACCTTAACCCCTAATATACACCAAATGTAACATGATTAGCAATAATATTTAATTGTTGTCACCGCTATAATTGTTTTAGTTTTACTTTTGAAAAAGTAATTGTGTGAATAACTTTGGTTAACAGTTGTCAGTGACGATACTCTCTTAATAAACAAACACGTGTCCGGTTGTGATTTGTACTTCAGACCACTAGGGACTCAAGTGAGTAAACAGAGCCAGTTCAGGCGGAATGGCGAAATTTATATATATAAAAAACAAAGCTGATATTTGCATGATTGAGGCTTAAAGTGCATTAAATGGGTTTAGGCAGAGGGAAAACCGCAGAGCCCCAGTTCTCTGGATGAACCTGATCTCCGTTTGTCACAGAACACGACGCGCGACAGCCGCGGTAGAGCCACCACAGCGGGCCACGGCGTCCTGAGCAGGCCCGACTCTTTGAAGCGCCTTTCACAGCCCTCCCGTCCTCTATGTGCGCCCAGTGTCCCTGTCCCCCCCGGCCGCGCTCCAGGCGTCGAAACGGAGGAACCCCAGGGTCGCCGGACCCGCGTGGGATCTCCTACCACGGGTCGGCCCGTCTAATAAGCTGAAATCGGAGCTTCCTCCCTGTGCGGGGCCGTCGGGGGGTCGTGCTGGGGCAGGGGGGAAACCGTGTCACCATCTGCCGGCCCAGGAAATAAGCCAGATATGATCTTAATCGTGAGAAGATATATGGAGAAAGCAGAAGAGCCTTCTCCGTATGAGCTGGCAGGATGACAGTCCCCAGGGAGCACTCTGACCTTTCTTATTGTTATGTTATATTACAGTTTACTTTAATTACAGACACTTCTATCTAATATAACTTATAATAATATATAAGGGCATAATAGGTTACTTGCTGCATAACTTCTTTACTTCAGAAGGACAAACTGCAAACTTCAAAGCATATTTGAATTTAAAACATCAAACAATTCAGCCAGATTGATTGCTATGTTTAGGCTTGAGCTGGATTAATCAGAAAGTAAAATTTAACAAGTAATCCATTTGGAATTTTTGGTAACAGGGCATAGAGTGGCAATAATTATTAAGAAACCTGTTTTGGGTGAGTGTCGACCATCTTGGGTTTGGCAGTGACCGCGATTTACGTGGGCAAGTCTTTCTGAGCAAGTCTCAAAAAATCCGAGAAGATGCCTGCAGAGTAAACAACTTTATTTCACTGTCACAGTTCTTAGCTTCTATTTCCTCAGAGCACAATAGTACAATAGATGACTCTTCTTGGGAATTTTTACAGAAACCATAGTCTCTGGGTTTTCACCTTTGCGTCAAAAGGTTTCTCAAGGCTTGTCATTGTGACACTCTTTGGTCCAGACCTAGAGCAATGCTTAGAACCCCAAGAACATACCAGCTATTTGCAACAGGGGTTCAACTCTGCACCTCTGATCTTTTCCATCTTCAGATGCGAGGGAAGATAAGTGAGGAGAAAAACATCACATGCATCGTCCAGCAATGCCTTATATACCTTGTTGAAGACTTGCAATGTTTAAGTAACTCACTCTCTTTTTCTCTCTGTCTCACTCTATCTCCCTCTGTGTGTGTTTCCTCTTGTGTCTGGGTTGCAGGTGATTTACAGTGGTGGACGGGAATGAACTGGGGAGGATTGAACAGGCAGAGTGATGTGGGGTGTGATTGGTGGAGGGGGGTGGTGTTGGGGAGTTTGACTGTAGGGAGTTTGGCCCAAACCCAAACAATGACTCAAAGTACAACCACAAAGTAGGAAACCAACAAACCTTTGGAGGACTGAATTTTGTTAAACGACAATGAACATAATCAGCTTCCCTAATAGCTGTTCTCATAACAACACTTCCGGGCTGAAACCTAACCGCAATCCCTCTACAATTGTGTTCTACATTATCTTTTAGTTTTCCCTTATGTTGTCCATTCAGCATGCACTACAACCTAGATGGGTATATTCCTCATTGTGTCTTTGAGCAAAGCATTCAGCTCTATTCCACATGTGGTCTGTTTTGGATATTTTTCCTTTAACCATAGTGCAAACTCAAAAAGTGCAAACACAAAAGCCCAAGTGGAAAACTAAGCTGAAATCTGTAGCTAGCTGCAATTATGAAGAATTGGGTTATAATTGATGGTTTATGTGTGATGCCAAAGTTGTTATTTGATTCCGTTCCAAGGCCAGGTATGAAAAAGAAATAATACTCATTATAATTCCAATATTTCTTCACGTATATTCCTGTTTTATTAACAATGGATGAAGGAAAATTCATGTTTCAGATAATTCTGCTCCAGTATGGATGTAATGGGCAGGAATTTTACCTGCACTGGGCATTGAAGTTACTTATCTTTACAATTAGCAGTTAGCGCTAACGGAGTTCATGTCTAGTCATGCTACGGGAGTGAAAGAGCAGAAACAGATTCGGGGGAGCCCATTGCTGCCGGCAGCCAGCACACAGCCACACAAAGAGAGGGGCGTCTGGACGGCTCACAGCTTGACGCTCCAGGGTGGGGTGGGGGGACAGCTGAGACAACAACGCTTAATGACGGACAGATGATCCCCCCCCCCGAGTCCTGACCCCAAAATGAGCTCACTGGAGCTGACGCGAGGGACACACAACTGATGTTCACCTGCACCTAAACAAGGCCATCGCAGGGGTAACGGGGGCAAAGAAAAGCCTTGGTGGCATGGGCAATGAGCCAGCTGGCTGTAAGCAATTGGCATGTAATTCACATCACGAGCATTAGGGCGGCGCTGTTACCACTAGTCATTTTCATAATCATTTCATAGAGATTCATTCAGTCAAAACACATTGTTTTATTATTTGAGACCAGTTTATTAAACGTTATAAGCAGAGATGTTCATTCCACTAATGTATTGATGGATTTTATGTCAAGCTCTTTATTTGTTTCTGGCTAGTATTTAGCCGCATAGGAATTCATACTTCACAAACAGAAACATATGAAATTAAAATTAAATAGTAAACACTAATGATTTTTTTAATTTCAAGGCAAATGGTGATTAGTTTAATCCCCACCTAACATAACCTGATAATCCATCCATGGTACAACCATAACTGCTTATACAGTACAAGGTCAGAAGGTCGCACTTATCCAGGGAAGTACAGAGTACACAGCGGGGAAACATGGAATGGGTTTGTAATCACTCTGATGTTCTTAGAATATTATGGGTTAATATCAGGAATTATTACTTGTTTTCCCAGGTAAAGCAACAACAACACTCCCAGTGGTGGGAATTCCCGATACACAGAGTCTTGAATAATCCCATAATGTTTCTACTGTCAAAAAACAAGACTGTGAGTTGTTTAGCCTTTTGGCTTCATAGAGGTTTAACCAAAAGATGGCTGCATCGCTGGTAGCTGACCTTGAGTAACGTGTTGCACGATCTATAGGCGATTATGAACTTTACTGGCAGAGATCAGCCCAGCCTCCATCATGACTGAGTGATTGTGTTGTGTGAAATGTGGATTTTCCAAGGTAGTTCGGTCACTGTGTGCTATTGTTAACTGCAGGGCATTCATTTCCAAAATCCATAATTTTATCTTTTCAAACTCTTTCCATATTTTTAAAGGCATTTCTAACATTTTTATTTACATAGAGCTAAACGTTCAGCCTGTACCCTGAACTACACGGCACACACACACATCGACACTTTGTTACCTTTACGATCCGTACATGTGAACTGTGTCATCTGCTCTGATTGTTTACATCACAGAGGTCAAAGTGCATCTGCAGAGCATGCTGCTTATCTGGCCCTTTCCACGGTGCAGAGGCGTGGGACGCTTCAGTGCTGGACAGTGTCAGGTTAGGGTCAGCCCCAGCCCTCGAACTCAGCAGGAATGTGCCCTGATATCAACCCCAGCCACCCCCTAAATCCCCCATTCACACACACACACTCAAAACCTGTAGGCCTTGGTGAAAAATGGAGGCCAGTCAGGAAGCGTGCATGGTAAGCTAATGCCACACATATAATGCCTCACAACAAGGGCAAAGATTTAAGGGTCTAGCTGGGCATCTGACATACTTCCAGGACTGTGCTGCCCCTCATTGACTCTCATGTTTTGCTTTCCCTGTCACTCTTATAGCATACCTTAGCAGAGCTGATAGACCAACCAGAAGCCAACAGAGTTTCCAATAAGGAAAAATCTGTATTAGTGTATTGCGGTGTGTCTGTGTGGTTATTTAGAAGTACTCTGTACTAAATGTATCTAATATAAGATACAGAAATGAATTCTGAGCAACATTCTCAAGGTATAAACAACATTAATGTGCCCCCCAATGGTACAAAAATAATCCTATATTAACCTACACCTAGGGTATAATTGGCAGACCCTTGGGGGTACAGCCCCAGTGACAAGCAAAGGTACAAATTGGTACGTTTTTTTTTTCTGAATGTGATACTTATTGCAACATAAGCACAACAGAGATATATAAGTATTAAGAATAAACATTTTATGGTGCTGTTTTATGAGGTCATGATTACTGGGTCTTGACGTTCAAATGTGAAACGATGGCTGCCATGATGGTCTCTGCTACTGCTGCTGGTCTCGGGGGCTGAAAGGAAAGATCCGTCACTCCCCATTGCTGAATTGTTAAGCTCTCATAATCCCGTTATGCTGTGTGGTCTAGGTATAGTCAAGGATCCATGAAGGGTAAGCAGGCCTCGTGCTGGCTTGGCTCCTGAAGTCACCTCGTTGAAAGTGGATTAGACTGCTCTGAAGTCAAAGAGAAGAAGTCTGCTTCCTTTATAAGACAAACAAAGGCTGCAGAAAAGACTATTCAGTAGTTCCTTAAAAAGACAGTTTGTCTCCCTTATCGTTTGGTTAATCATGTTCAATGAACAGCACGCCGGAGGCCAGCTATGCGGCCCAAAGAGAGAGGCCTGACATTACAAATTACCGGCAAACAATGCCGGGCTTTATCTGTGGCCTCTGAGGCAGAAGACACTCCACGGCATCCTGCCCGCGGGGTCTCCGTTCTCCAGACCGGGCTCTTCCGGGCCGTCCGCGACCCCCGTAAACCTGCCGCGGAATCTCCGCGGGAAGGCGGCGCCCGGCGTCCGGAGGAGCCAATGGCGAAACCGCCACCCGCTCACTAATGCGCAAGGTTGTAACTCAGCATGACGGCCGCGAGGCCAGATTAGCGCTACAGCAAACATCCCGGCGGGGTGGCACTGCGGGAGAGCGACCTATGAGCGGAGGGGGGCTGACACCTAAGTGCGAGCCTAATAAAAGACTCAGCAGAGAAGTCTGTTACCAATAAAGCTGCACTCTGTCACTTTGTGTGGCTTCCCCCTCTCGGACCTCCGCCATCTTCCTCCAGGAGGCCTAAGGCCTGGCAGAGGGCTAGGGGCTGACCAGTCTCCCCAGCAAGACAAAGCCCCTTTTTAACGGGCGTACAGCTACACAGCTTTACCGCTAAGCTTCTGCAGTCTTGCTGTCTTTGGCCCCTATTCGATGCACCACCACTGCGTGGAGTTGTGTTCACATTTCACACTTACACTCATTATCTTTGTCTAAAACAAACTGTGGACACGGGAGCGGCAGTAAGAGGA
>JABFDZ020000115.1:1308845-1319368 GCA_019775955.2 Pollimyrus isidori
CCCCCCCCCCCCGAGCAGCCAAGCACTGGGAGTGACACTTGATCCAGCCACAGTATGGGGGTGTAGGCAGTACTGGTTCAGGGACCATGACTGGATGGAGACTGGACAAATGCTAGAGTGAGTTGTGAGAGGAGGGCCCTAGAGGATCTTTTGAGTCTTACAGTTTTCTCTTTCAAATGTGGCCTTCCTGTTACTAATCTGGCCAATTATGTCACTCATTAACAAGGGACAGAATTCTGATTGGATGCTTCTTTCTTTATTCTACCATTCTCTGTAGACTCACTGTGTCCCTTCAAATCCAGCCTCCTAATCATCCCCTATATCTCAGGGTTTCCCACATTTTTCCTCCCCCTGAGCTTTCTATCACACAATCCACATTTTTGCTCCCTCCCAGCTCCATGGAAACGTGGAATATCTGCGGGTTTCCAAGTACCAAACAGGGAGACACTGCTTTATCTTACTGGTGAATTCTCTCCTGCCCCTTCACCACCTGAGCTACTGTGTGGTGAGCGTACTGATGCAGAATGGCTGCTGTCGTATCGTACAGGTGGGTGCTACACAGTGGTGGTAGTTGAAGTGGCCCCCCATTGGTTCCAAAAAGTGCTATATAGATGTAACATTTGTTCATTCTGGACACTGTAATGTGTGAAAATCTCAAGAGGTTTCTGTTTCTGAGATGCTGGAAGCACAACGTCTGGGCCACCAATCACACCACGTCCAAAGTCATTTAGATGACACACACATTCCATTGCTTAGCTTCACAGGAATTAAACCTTTCACCCTGTTTGCTTGCTGTATATTTTTATTTGCTGTCACATGATGCACTGTTTGGAGGAAAAGGCTCTTTGCCTTGAATAGTTGTAAATTTGACTAGTTGTAGCTAATATGGTGGCTTACTGTATTTACTTTTGTCATCATTCTTTGGACCACAGTCTTTGTTGTCACAGTCGTTTGCATTCCTCAGGAAATGTTTGTCAACTGTAAAACTCATTAAAATCTAATTAGATGAAATTTAACTCACTGAAATGGAGCTCGCTGAAATGGAACTCACTGAAATGCAATGTGTTTGTCAGTGAAGGCTAAAAATGTGGTGAGATGAATTCTCTCAGGAGGAAGACAGGCTGCCTGAGAGGTTATCAGAGGATGGTGGCAAACAGTGGTGGCAAACCTAACACCTTTGTATCATAGTAACGGGATCTTCAGTTCTGAATATACATGCCGCCTGCCAGATGCCTGCAGAGTCTCTGTCCCACGGCTGTCTGATGAAACGGGGCGCTCTCCCCCAGCAAAGCGATCTTCACACACTGCACGGGGCCGACCGGGGGCAGGTGTTGGAGCGGGGCACGGGAAGGCGGGGGCTGGGGGACGGCCCCCAGCCCACTGACAGGCCAATTAGGAAGAGCGAAGGCATTATCTCAGGTATGTACGCTAGATAAGGTGAGCATGCTGCTGTTATAAATACGGCACGTGATTGAGCAGGTCTGGACCAGGAGCACAAGCCGGGAGAAAGCAGCACCCTGATTGCTTGTAGACATCCCTGATGAATTATAGACGTCCCTGTTAAATTATAGACATCCCTGACAAATACCTGGTTCATTTAAAGCACATCACACTGAGACAAATGTCTGCTTAAAAAAATATTTGAAATACTAAACAGAACAAACTTTTGTAAAAAATAATAATAACTAAAGCATATTCTCCAGCCTTGTCCACGTCGCATCTGGTATAGGCTACAGACCCCTCGCAACCCTGATTGGGATAAGCGGTTACTGAAAGCAGACGGATGGACATACCCTTCATATACGTAATCTGAACATTAACTGTCAGTTTAGTAAGTTGTGCAGAAAATCGACGGTGGGTCGATGAATAATATTTACAAACAGGATTATCCATCCGTCTGTCTTATCTAATGCAGGGTCACAGTGTCGGCCAGGACAAGACAGAAGTCAGGGGAACGCCCAGAACACTCATCGTAATAGAGAAGCAGGCAGTTACATGCAGGACACTGGGAGAACATGCTCCGTACGCACCGGCTCGAGGTGGGATTCAACCTCCAAACATGGAGTCACGAAGCAGCATTGCTACCAACAGAGCCAGGATTCCACCCAACAGCACGTCATGTATAATGTGTATCATATTTTTTGCTTAATTGTTTTGACACAGTGTCGGGGGATGGGTGGGCTGACCGTGAGGGTCCATCTCATAATCCAATCCCCTCTGCACACAAATCCTGTTGTGTCTATACACAGATATTCTGACCCAGGCTGATAATTCAGCTCTCACCCGATTATTTTCTTTATTGCCCTTGCTCTCCTCACATGACATGAGGGTAAACAGTAGCCGTGAGAGTCACATGTCTCTTTAAATAAACCGCACAGTCTGATTATATTTTAATAGGATGGTTTTTACCCCCCTGGGTGGCAACCCCCAGCAAGTGTTTGCTGGCCCTTCCAGCAAGGCCCCCCGGACTCAGTGTTGAGATGTAATTACTCCGTGCAGCCTCCAATGAAAGGACTCTCCGGCCCTTTACGTTGTCTGTGGTGCCTACTGTCTGTCATTACGTCTCCCCAGAGTTATTCTGATCCAGGGTCAGTTTGCAGTGAAAACACGGTGGGCCAGCGGTTCATGTCTCAGAGGGTTGAAGTTTGCCCCCCGCCCCTCCCCCCTGTTACATTCCCAGTTTCCTGAGGAGCAACAGGAAAGCTGAGCCAAGCCGACGGGGGGTGGACAGCGGCTCCTCAAAAGAAAATAGACAAATTCCCCCACTAAAAAAAGGCACCATACTTAACACATGATGGCAGCCTGCAGCCCTTCTGGAATGATACAGTCAGTCCCAATGACTCACTCCCATGTTGATGGCTTTGCTTCAAATATATCAGGGTGTGGGGGAAGGAAATGGTTTGTGAGTAAGGTGAAATCTCATCATGAACAGGATGTGAGTTTTATTAAAAAGACTTAGACGAAAAACACACTTTGGATAGACTGAAGTATGTCTTTGTTTAAGAACAATGCAATGATTTTCAGCCCTATGTTAAGTCATTAGTTCTGGAACTCTTTATAAACATATTGTCTGAAGACATAACAATGCAAATGCATAGCAAAACAGATTAATCTAAATGTTATATTAGCCTCTTAAGGTGGATTTTCATGGTTAAATTTGTATTCTTTTTATTTTTTGCCTGATCTGTCACTGGTACTGACTGGGGTTGCAAAGGGGCAGTACATTTCTGGAAACTTTCCAGAAACTTCCCTTTCCATGGGAAGTTAAGGTGGGTAATTTGGATATTCCAAGTTTGAAATTTTCCATGGGAGTTGCTGGGAATATATTGGAATTAACAGAAAATTCCTGAAATTTTTTCAACCCTAAAACTGACATTATTAATAACGAGTATTCCCACATAAACAACTGGCCATAAGGAATTATAGGATTTACTGCCGCAGCAGTTCGAGGCAGGGATACCTTAATTAGATACAAAATGAACATCTTTTTCTAACTTACATCTACAGACAACCGGCCATCTCAGGTTTATAGGTTGCTTCATTCTGCAGACAAGAGCTACACCGTATTCCCCTCCCAGCATTTTTCATATCACAAGCCCACTTCTGAGATCTCCCCCCCTGGTGAAACCGCAGCCAAGCTCACCACATGAATTTCATTAGCGTGCAACGGCCTGCAGTCTCGGTTTGGCATCTCGAGGCGAAGAATGCGGCAAAAACGGCACAACTGAAGACTTCATGAGCTGACACTGAGAGCCGGGCCCAGCTGGGAGGTAACTTAATACCCCGACAGAGCATGAAGTCACCCCTTTGCGTGCAACTCGATAAGAGGGTCACCCGGGTCTGCAGAGCAGGACGGGCTATCATCATTTGTTTTTTAGGGAATTCCTTTGGTGAACTGAATAATCTCCAGGTTATTCCATGTCCTCAAGCTAATCACGAACATCAAGAAAGTTTCCGGTTTGTCACATGCGTAAGAGTCATCAAGATTTTAAAGTCAAACATTATAGCTAGTCTGTTAGATCGCTGCATGCCAGAAATATGACCTTACTGTAAAATAAATATGCCGTTAAATCTGATATCGTTTAATATGTCATTTTTGGGGCTCATTATGGTAACCGGGGAGACAGCAGCAGAGGTAGAAGGTACCACACAGCCTATTTTTCATTCCCACTCCCAGCCGTTTCTACCTGGGTCCCAGCACTGCCAGTGAGTTACCTCATAGCCTCCCCCCATAGTCACCCCTCCTATGAACTCCGCCGCAATAACATTTGTGCTGCGTCCTTGCTCCCTCCCACTTCTCCCGCGTTTGCGTGATGATGGAAGAGCAAAGTAAAAGTAGTCACCGAGCATCTATGAGCCGGGAGGCTTAAGCTGCTTGATGTTCCCCCCTTGAACCCTGAAAATTCTATTACCATTGTTATCATAACTGAGATGACGCAGATAATCTTCCTTATTATTATTATTGTTCTTTATTGCTTTAATTTATTCCTCCCTTTGGGGCTGGCCTGCGTAATGTGGACCATACGGGGAAGAACTGTCGTCCAACTTTTAACCAATTGTTTCTGATACGAGAGAGTCCAGGAAATGACTCTAGATTAATGCTGCCATCTAGGGAGAGAGGCAGAGCCTTTGCGGGGAGATTCTGTACAGCACAAACGTACAGAGGGCCTGGCAGCCAGGGATAAAGACCCAAATTCAGGTCCCGCTCTTTTCCAGACCCGGCCAGTGGCCTCCATCAGGCTTCATTATTCTGTTAGCCAATGGCGTGACTGTGATGGATGTCTTAGCTGAGTTGTATGGATGACTGTAGGCAAGCAGTGTATTTCTGAATATACAGTACAGGCCCTTAACTGACCTGAAACAACGTCTTTCTGCCAGTAAACTGACGTTAACCAGTAGCCACTATTTGGAACAAATCAATTCTAGATTAAAACGTGATTGAGATAATTGTATATTATATGCACAATATACCAGCATTTTGCAGCTAAAAATTTCAACAAAAAAAGCTTAGCACCGTTAACACACAACATATTTTTTTATAATGTACTGAAGATAATATTTAGCACAAAATAAACATCACAAGCCCCTTTTGATGCAGAAGGCATTCAAATACATTAATCATATACAACAGGTCAGAGCTAGAGGCATTACGGCCGCTGTGATTATGATTGCAATGCACTTTAAACCGTAAAGGGGGATTTTCTTGCTTTCTCCTTTCCCCCTCGCCAATACCGTACGATGATTATCCCGTTTTCCTTTATCCACTCCACGCCACTACATTCTCCCTCTTAACGAGAGCTCAGGCTTTTACAGCTGGATTTAAGGAGATTTGACTGGAGTGCCTGTCAGCAGGGGAGCGGTAATCTGCCAGGCAGCCCCGGGATTAAACCCCTGAGCCAGGTGACCAGCAAAGGGGCGGGGCACAGGGGGCGGGGCTCCGGGGTTGGCAGAGGGCGTGAGGGCAAGGGGCCGGATTCTCGTGCGAGAGAGGAGTGAGCGCGCGCACACTAATCACTGGAGGATTAACGGGGGTTTAAATGACACTACAGTGTAATGCACGGGTGCGAAGATGGGTCCTGCACAGCACCACACTGGTATCTGAAATGATAGGGACAGAGTTCCAGTATACGGAAGATACCTGAACTCAAACAGCGTATTTCACCACAGTCTTATACAATATAAATAAGTATCTAAATGATATGCCTTTATGTGTCATTGTTTTTGTATGTGTGTATAAAATCCTATCAAATCTGATACGTAATCTGTTGTTTTAAATAAATAAGCAAGATTATCACCCTGGTCTATAAAAATGTAGGAGTTTGCGTGTGTGGTTGTACTTAACTACTTCAGCCTTGTCAAATGAAATTGTTGTTGCCCTTTTACAAATCACACCCAGACGTCGCACTTTGTACGTGTGCAGGGATCATTAATTAAAAATTCCTTTGGGCCACCCACAGAGACATTTGAGCCTGGTGCCCTCCACCTAAACAAAATCAATAATGTTAATTCGTTAATAAAGTCAGACAAAAGCACTGAATAACCAAGAAGTGGTCTCGTGTGTCTCATTGCCTTAATATAGGGTAACAATAAAACAATTTCAATGAACCGATGTTGCCGTATTCGTGTATATTTGCTCTCGGCATGAGCAGAAGAACCTATAACACGCACCTCAATTAATCAGAATCAGAAATTCTTGCATTGACGCTAGTGGAGTAATTTTAGAAGAGAAAGTTTTAGGTCAAAGAATGAAGTACGGCTCTTAATTACAGTAAATCCACCATATACACGTCGGATCTAATTACTTTCAGTAAGAAATATATGCATTTTGATTTTAATTAAACTGATCTGTCTAAAACCATACTGTCAAATTAGGCAAATTCATACTCACACACACACACACTATAAAAAAATGAGAATGTCCCATGTTTTACATATTGAAAGTGGAACAGTTGAAAGGAGTTAAATGGAGTACTGCTTTTTTGACAAACTTAACTCAAAAAGATAACACATTAATAGCATCTGACTTTGTGGTGCACTTGTAGATTCTGGGGTAGCCTACCAGAGGTTAAACATGTCAATCTTCTCAAACATGGGCAGACATGTGCCAATCAAAGGCCCCACATCCAGCCAACCGCGGCCACAGCGGCTTGGAGACGAGGCGGAGCTTCCAGCCTCCTGTCTCCAAGGACGCCAGGGTAAAGAATGAGCTGCCTAAGCTAAACAAACAGGCTTAACCACCTTGCTAATCCAGGGAGTCCCTCTTATCTGAGTGAAGATATTCCCCCCCGAACCACCATCTCCATATCCATGAGAGGGCAGCTGTGCAGGTTAAAACAGGAACTGCAAATTACGGGGTGGTATACAAAGACCAAAAGTAGCATTTTCTAGTCATAGTCTGTATGCTATTTTATTAGCAGGGCTATTCCATGGACCCGTGAGTGACTGGGCCCCTATAAAATTTGGAGCATAATTGAATTGGTTTGGCTTCATGGGGCCCAAAATCTCTAGCGGCCCTTCAGGTTAGGACCCAGATGTGTTCTTTCTTCTAAAAGTAATTTATATATAAATATAAATTATTATATATATAAATTTATATGAAGGACCCAGATGGTAAAACAGCTTCACAGGAAAGTTGTTTTAATGAATTTCCTAGTATTTCATGCCCCTGGCCACTTGCAGATTAATGGCCAGGAAAGCGTGTTTCCAGTAGACACTGTGTGCGGCTTCAGACAGAACAGCAGTCCCTGACACTTATGTCTAACGTGCCGGTTTAACTTTTCCCGTTACAGCTGCTGTATTGGGCGCCTTGCAGGCAGGGCGTCCGCCATGATGGCCGCCTGGGCTTTGTGTCTGTGCGGTATGGCCCAGCTCACTGCTTCCCTGCTGTCCTCCACCGCTAACCCACATTTCTTCATCTTTCGGTCATGGCACTTGAGAACAAATGCATGGCTAATGTTGGGGTGGGGGGGGGGAGACGAATGAGGCCCCTGGTGGTGTCAGAGGAACAGGAGCGAGGGGTGGGGGTGTGTGTGCATGTGGTGGGGGTAGGGCATGGGGTAATTTGTGTGGGCGCCCCCAGAGATCGGCGCCATTCATTAGACAACTTTATGGGGAGTTAAAAGCCCCATACTGGATGAGACCCCCCCACACACCCGACGCCGTCCTCACCGTGTCAGCCTGTGCCAGACCACGTATACATAAAACACAGTGCTTGTCCATCCTTAACCCCGGTGCATATTTGAGCGGGGCCTGCATGTGGAACATAAATAATTTAGAAAGACATTAGCTTGCTGTGATATGGGGGCCATTACATTACGCTGGTGCAGTCGCTGTGATACCATCGCTGTCATTTTTCACGCAGGTTGTATCGACGGCTCCAGTGCAAATACAGACCTGCCTGACACAGAGAAGTACAGCCGGGGAGTACAGCACGTGGTAAAATTCTAATTCTTAAAACAAAAGGAAAAGTTTGGATATGAACATCGTGCATCAGTTATAATTATTTAGTCGTTTTGCAGAGAAAAGGGAAACATAAAATGCCAGCTTCACATTGTAATTGTAATTATGTTCATTTAACTTTAATTTACTAGTCTTTGTAAAAAAAAAAAATGAATAATTCATTTTCCAATTGTTAATGGCTGGTCAGATAGCTGCTTAGTTCATGTAAAACTTCAACCAACTGGCAAGACCAACATTTGGAAGACCTGGTGGAGCTTGGTACTAGATGGTGCATCTGGAGAACCCGGTGGAACTGAGCCCTAGATGGTGCATCTGGAGAACCCGGTGGAGTAACAGTAACTGGATCCCCTTTGGAATGAAGACACATTCAGAGATCCACAAATACTGGCAAACCGCATGAAAGTTACAGTTTTCATTTTGAAAAATCGCTGTACATCTGCATGGGGCTCATTCGGTGATGGATGTACCTTTGCAACACACATATGCTCACAGCCATCATTTAATTACAGAGAAATGGACACTCAGCCTCATGTTATTCCTTATGATCAGAGACACAGCCTTACATTACATTCCCATTTTAACTATCACTGTCATAGGAGCCTTTTCAAACAGTACAATCCACACGCACAGTTTCTGTCCGATTATTATATTAAATTGTTCATGCCCCTATTTCCCAATGAAACAAACTCCATATAACTGAACGTCAGACAATAAAAGATTGATTTCTACTAACAGAAAGACACCATGGAAATTACTAGAGGAACAATGTTCCCTGGATTTGGTGGATAGGGTAGTTACATAAGTGTGCATAGCATTCCTGCAATTAGTATTCCTGCAAGAAGGCACTGTACAGTCTTTCAAATCAATATATTAGACCTCAGTACTTCCCCTTTTAATGAGTGGTCTGTTGGAGCATCCGGAATCCCACAGAAAATATCTCCTAAAATACTAGAATCACTCTCAGGATTATTGGGTTTATGGTAAGGAGGGAAAGATTAGCATATAAGGCTTTCTAAGTAAAAGGCATTCTACGTATAAATCCAGAGGTAGAGAGGTTTTAAATGACAGCTGCTCTGCATTGACGAAACGCTGAAGAGTCTTTGCCTACAGACATTCAGGGTCAGCAGAACCGGTAAGGAAAGCCTAGCTGAAGATCCGATGGAAGCTTGTAAGGGATTCTGCCTCTTTGTTTCAGTGGTCTGGTGGATATGGAAGGATAACAAGGTCAGGTGGGAAATCCCAAAGCTAATCAGAGATCCCTCAGTGCCCACAGGTCAATTACTACCTGGTTAAACTAATTAACATGACCGGTGGGTTAAAGCAGGCGTCCCATGTCAATCCCGCTCACTGTGGTCCTCCACTATTTTGCAGTTTTCATGAAACCACAAACAGCAGAACAGGTGCATAGTGCTGGTTCAGTATCTGGAGGCTTCTCTATGGGCTTCAATGGGCCTCAACGTGTCTCCGGGCTGCTGGGTTGGG
This sequence comes from Pollimyrus isidori, assembly GCA_019775955.2. NCBI lineage: Eukaryota > Metazoa > Chordata > Actinopteri > Osteoglossiformes > Mormyridae > Pollimyrus > Pollimyrus isidori. Next base: position 1,318,287 of record JABFDZ020000115.1, read on the forward strand.
GTCTGACCTCTGGGTAGACTTTATGAACTCCTCTCTTTCTTTATATGGAGTTTATTAAGCCAGGACTCAAAACTCTGTGGTTCAAAACCCCATGAATGATTAGCAATGGTTAGTTAATCTGTATCCTGGGATTCCTGCGCTACACCCTGGATCGGAGTGGCCCATAATGACTGGGACGACTCTACATTTCCAGTGGACCTCATCAGGAAACCTGATAATCATGTCACTTCTTCCATAACAGAGTTAATTCAGGGCACTTGGCACCTGCCCATTCTGCCTCTAGCTGCTTAATTGAATTAGCATTTGGGTAAATATGTGACAAACAGCACATCTAGTGAAGATGCGTTTCACATAATGCATCTATATCTCTGTGCTGTTTTAAAATGGGGCTTACCACCTTAACCAAAGGCACCTGATTCTTTGGGAAATTATAAATTACCTTTTAATATTTTCAAGTTCAAGATTTATCTGTCACATATAAAACCAGACACTGTACTTGCTTTTTCCGTCCACTTCCAGAATTTCACTTGAAAAGAAATATGTAAAGCAAAGAAAAAAATAACGTAAAACGATAAGAAAAAATTTGACCAAGTGGGACGAAAAGAAGAAGAAGAAATAACTGCAAAATAGACAATCATACTGGTCTTATCATTTTTTAAGAGAAGTGGTTTCAGCTCGCAGTCAGAAACGGCGTTTTTTCGTGCCTCTTCGTCTTCCCTCATTGGGATAGCCCCCTCCCGGCTGTCCCTTGTCAGCTGCCTGTGATATGCGGCCCCCCCCTCAGTCTACCCAGGCCCATGCCCCCCCCTTTGCCAGGGAGCGCTGACTAATGGCCCTCTGACTGGTCTGGCTTGCGCCTGACCCTGACTTATCGTGCTGCCTGGTTCCTCTGGCAGGTTCCGCCGTCTCTCTCCTTTCTTCCGCCGGGTTCGGCCCGATCGCTCCTCCTGTGCGCCGCACAGCCTAAGAGCCCGTGATGAATGCAGGAACATTACTGACAACGTAACCTGTCTTTAAACATTTCAAGATGTGCTTCTCGGGCCTTGATTGGTTTGGCATAGCATGGGGGGGGGGGGAGGTGG
>JABFDZ020000115.1:1328038-1346317 GCA_019775955.2 Pollimyrus isidori
CCCACCCACCCCCGTTTATTGATCACTCCTGCTGCGCCCGGGTCCGTCTGAGGTGAAGCCAGAAAGCAGATGCAGAACAAAGTTCTTTCAGGCCACTGATGTGGGATCAGGTGCGATGTGGACGTTACCTTGTAATTATCAGCCATTGCACAATGAAAGGGACGCATGTTGAAAGAGAAGCAGAAAAGCAGAGTACACTTAATCCCAAAAGGAGGCTGAAATATTAAAGGCCCTTTGTTTCATCTGTGTAATAAGGGATTGTTGCAAATGCATATCCTTCTTTAGTATTGCTATTACCTGCCTTTAATTGTACCGATATCTATCAAAAAAATGCCGCTTTCCAAAGGTGAGTTGGCGTGGCTGCTGTAGTATTTTCACACGCGTCTACATCTGAGTTCAGACGTGCGGTTGGGAGTTGCATCACGGTCTGGATCTCCCCATGCCTCAGACATCACTTGGTCCATACTGGTTAAATGGGAGTATCTGGAGATCCCACGGTTTAAGCACAATGCGCCGATTGTCCCACTTCCAGGACTGAAAGGTGCATGAAGGGTCCTTCAGTGAGCGGCCCTTGGAATTCTGGCCGGATTAACGAGTCGTCCCACCAGAGGTGACGCTTTCCTGGGAGCAAATGACACGTTGCATATTGATGGAATTATTTTGGCGGTCATTTTGCGTGTGAGTTATCGTCCCGTCTCTGTTTTCCTTTCCCGCTCACAGAGAATTTCCATTTCCATGACCTGTGCTCCTCTGCGTGTCGCACAAATGACACAAAAATGCAGGAAGCATCTCTAGGATTTGATAAGAGACCATCTATCCATATCCCAACCATTTCACTAGCAGAGGATCGTAGGGAGGGGGTAAACACTGCCTGGAATGTCAATAAAATCACAGGGCAGACAAATAAGGTGCATGTACACATGCTATTGGTTACTCAGGGATGCCCATTCACCAAACAGCATGTCTTTGGACCTGAGGAGGTGCCCCAAGTATCCAGACCAACCCGACACGAGCCTGGAGAGCATGGAAACTCCATGGAAACAGTGGGCGCAGGATTCAAACCCCACTGGATGTGTAAGGCCGCAACACCACCCACTGAACCAGTGTGCTGGTGATCAGGGAATATCAACTCCAAATCATTTTATAAGAGGATTTTATTCTTAGAATTGGGGGGGGGGGGCACTAGAGATTTTCGACCCGATGAAAGCATATAATTTTGGACCCCCAACCCAGACTAATCCAATTATGCTCCAAATTCATTAGGGCCACTCAGGGTCCCTTGTAATTGTCCTAACACCCCCTCCCCCCTTCAGTGCCCCTGCCTATGAAAGGATGTCATATGTCAGCCCAGACCAATCCAATTATGTTCAAATGTTTTACGGCCCCTCTTACTCAGGGGCCCTTAAAATCGTACTAATTTTTCCTCCTTTTGTAGTGCCTCTGTTTAAAATCGTCTAAAAGGCTATTGACTGCAGCAGGATCTATCTAAATGCATTGAGCGTTTCAAAAGACTTAATTTAAAATATTTAAGCAACTAAAAATCCAGTGGCATCTCAGGGATTTTTTGCACTGCACTTAAATGTGCAGATTATTCAGCGAAATACAGGACTTTCAGAACGCAGCGTGATAAAACGTTCGCTGTATTCGGACGTCTCTATTCCACGGAAATATGTTTCCTGAAGTCCCTGGGGTCTAGATGGCGGGGCTGCCGGGAGCACCTCGCCTCCACCGCGCTCCCTGGAATGTCCCGTCCGGCACGCCAGATGGCGTCCCGGGATGGAGTTGCTGATTTACGCCCACGTGCCGGGGAGTCACTCGCCATGCGGAAGCCACAGGGGCCGGCTCTGTCTGCGCCTCCGCTCTCTCCTCGGTTACCGTGGCCTGTCCCACAGCTAGTTCGGCTCCAAGACATGTCAGGAGCGACCCCAACGCACCCCCGTCTGGGAACACTGCGCCCAAAGATCCAATAATACGAGTCGTGGATCCCAGCCCAGCGAGAAATCATGTGGGTGCATTTGATTCCACCCCAGAATCATAATTAATAGCAGCTCTGAATGAAATTCAGAGCATAACCATTTACTACATTCACATTTTTTAAAATCTTGCACAGATTGGATAATTAAAACAAACGATCCTGCACAGAGGTTCAAATAATATTTGAGGGGTGGATTGGAAGAAAAATGCCCGAGGCTGATTAGAAACAGATCTGGGAGGAGCTTCTCTATTCTTCCTTGAAATCAACAGGGCCACACTAATACTTTCCTCCATCTATTTCAGACAAGCACTAGTCCAGGGGGGCTAAGGTCACATGATGGGGAGGAGGGGGGAGGCAAAATGCCCAGGGGAATACCTAGAAATTCTGGACCTCCTGACAAAATGTCATCTTGCCCATATTTTATGTATAATTTTATATATTCAAGGGCCCCTGTAAAGATCTGGGTCCCCTGTATCTGCCAGGGTATCCATGCCCCAACTGTGGGCCCTGTAAAGTGCTGGGGTCCCTGAATCTGCCAGGGTATCCATGCCCCTACTGTGGCCCCTGTAAAGTACAGGGCCCCTGAATCTGCTAGGGTATCCATGCCCCTACTGTGGCCCCTGTAAAATGCTGGTCCCCTGAATCTGCCAGGGTATCCATGCCCCTACTGTTGCCCCTGTAAAGTGCTGGGCCCCTGAATCAGTCAGTGTATCCATGCCCCTACTGTGGCCCCTGTAAAGTACTGGGCCCCTGAATCTGCCAGTGTATCCATGCCCCTCCGATGGCCTTGTAAAAGGAACTTCTAGAGGTAATCAGTCCTAAATCCTTTTTCTTATGATCCACATGAAGGATCTGGTACAGACACAGATGTACTACATCTTACCCTAGAAAAGCAAAGACCACCAGCTATCTTCTCTTTTAAGTTACAATAAATAGTTTGCTTTTGTGTGCAGCATGCAGCATAATAGTCCCATTTATGCTATAAATGATTTACTAAAACTAAGTAAAAAGCAGACTGGTGTAAAATATTGGTGCCAGTAGAACCCCAACAACAATGGTAACCTGAATTACCTACTGTACATGAAGTAAGGTGCCACACAGTAAAGATCACCATTTTTAATCTTAATGTAGCAGTTATCATCCTGTCGTTTGCTGGTCTGTGTAAACTACTAGCTAAAGTTCACTGCTCTCTCAGAAAACAGTAGGCACCAGCACCCCCTGGTGGGCACTGCTGCAGCACGTCGTCATTATAAAGTGCAACAATAACTTTGAAATAAGTAAAAAAAAAATAATAATAAAATATCAATATAAAATTAATAGAGATTAACACTTTGGGGGAAAAAAGTACCTTCTGTGCTCTGTCGCTCTTCTTGGGTGTCCCGCATTTTGCGGAAAAACGTAGGTCGTAGTCTAAACACCTACAACTGTGATAAAATTGCAATAAAGTCACCATACACGTTTATGTGGGACGAGCAAAGCATGTTGTTCATAGGACTTTGAAAATGTGTCTCACTAGGCCAGTCAATGAGGACACACTGGAAAAGGGAGGCTCGTTCTTGGCTTGTCATCTGTTCTCAGTACTATTCAGATTCAAATTTGACTGCCTGATTGCCACAGTAAACATAAAACTAATTAAAGCGATTCAACCTATTAAAATATATTGATCTCATCTAGCTCTCCCAACCCCCCGTTTTTTCTTTCGGTTATCCCGGCATTCACTAACAAAGATCCTCCAAGGTGTCGGTTTTAAGCCGTGCATCAAGCGAGGAGGGGGATGCAGAGCGACGGAAGAGCGTGTGGCACATTGGGATCGTCAGCCCAGCCTCGATAATCCAACTAAAACCAAGTTTATCCAGCAGCGCACGAGGACAAACTTCCTGCTCTTAAGTCCCGTGTTTAAACAAACGGGAAGCGGGCGTGCAGACGCGCGATTCCGCCCGGGATGCGATTTGCACCAGCGTCACTAACTTAAATTCATCCATTACTTTCGGAGCGACTTGTATTGCTATTCTTTTTCTGCGCCATTCGTGGCGAAGGCATCCCTCTTCTTGCCACATCTACTGTAGGAAAACATCCGCCCGTACCTAGCTCTGACTTCTCATCCACGTGCCCCTCAGTACTCATTAAAGGATTTTCGCGGGTGAGCTTATAATTATACCCTTTCGTCATTATTGCTTTTGTTTTTCAGAGTTCGTAGGATGGAACAATGCTTCTCATTCTTGAGACTGAACAGGAATCATTCCCCCCCCCTTTTTTTCTTACTTTGTAATATATCCCACTTAGTGGTTCTGGTTCTGGTCCAACTGTTAATCAGTCATTAAAGGTTTTTCTCCCTTTGTCATGAGACCTTGCAGTTGAAGTTCATTCTGTGTGGTGCTGGCCGAGCATGAGTCACACACATAACCTGGGCTGTGTTGGTGTTTTCCATTACAGAATATGCCAGAACTGGACAAGCCATCTTCAAAATTAGGCCTGTAATCCTGAAGTGAAGTGATTAATTTTCATTGTTGATACACAGTGGACAACAACAAAATTCCTCCTCTGTACTTAACCCATACGTAACATTATAACATAGCACGGGGCATCTAATTTAGCGCCTGGGGAGCAGTGCTTGGGAGGGGGGCCGGGGTTCCTCAGGGGGTTCCTTTGCTGGCTGGCGGATGGAACCAGCAACGTTTTAATCATAAGTGTGTGTTCCTAAGCATTAGGCCAGCACTGCCCCCTCGAATTTGAATCTAAATCCAAATCCTGGTCCTTTGTCTCCACTAGAACAGTATTCTTCAAACTTTAGGTCAGCAAATAATCAGGAGAGGTCTCCAGATGATTTTCTGAATACACTAAAACATTTGCACTGCACTAGAAGCCAGGCCGGTGGCCTCACTGCTGGGCCCCCATGTCAGTCCCTCACTCCCCTATCCCGATGTTACCCGGTACAGTGTGGACTTCACAAGCTGCTTGAGACCTTTGGCTCGGGTCTCATCTGTTCCGTAAAAACACTACAAGTTATGACTGGTGATAGCAGATCTGCTTCACAGATCCGGTACGGCTTGTGGGTCTGGTTCTGCGGTCTCTCTTGGACCGATGGGTTTTGTGTAGAGGCTGGTGAGGTCTGTACGCTCCAGGATTCACCCGCAAAACCAGCATTGGCTCGGATACGCAGCCAGTCTGTTCCCCTAATGAGGGGGCATCTTCTAGACAGACACACATAACTTCAGCAAACTGGTGGGAGTTTGCAAATCTCCATGTCTAATGACGATTGACACAAACTGCAGTGTAGCCACATGCACAAAGAGGAACCGCGTGACGATTTAGGTATAATTACAAGTCATGCGCTTGTACGGCGTGACAGTTCTATAATTAATACATCACCAAATGCAGTTTTGACCTTGCTGGCACAAAATAAACACTAACTTCTGAATGGCAGAAATAACATCACAGCATGAATCGCTGACAAATATGCTATGTAATTATCTCCCGTCTTTATTTTGTGTAAACATCTCACGTGTATTAATATTTACAATCATTTTAAAAAAATAACTAATAATTATCTTTAATAATGGATTTTTAATGTTTCCTCCCATGTAATTTGAATTGGTCGTTTTAAAACAAAAACTAATATACATTTACATGTTATACAATTTAAATATTATATATTTTGGATTTGGAAATTGTATACATTTTTAATTGATAAACCATAACCATTAGTCAGTCACGCATTTGTGCCGACTTATAATAATGTGAATTAAGGTTATTAATCATCAGTATTATTATTATTATTATATTTCGATCTGTGATACATCTAGCACGTCGCAGTGTAATTTAAAGAAAATAAATCTACTTCTATATTATGCTAAAAATTCTCTTTTGTTAAAATGTTTAGGGAATCCTGCCATTGAACGGCAGACACACCGACCGAGTTCATCCTAATCCAAAATAAATTGATTTTTATGACATTTAGTAAAGAGTCATCCGAAATCAAACCGTTCCCAGACTTTAGTTTTATTTTCAGCGCGGTCCCCGTCCAAAAAGAAGCACTCTGTATTCATGGCTGTAATCAGACCTCGTCATCACAACTAATATCAGGACGTAAAAGCGTTACCACGAACACATCGGAGGTGTGCTATTGTCAGCTCTAAAACAATATCTATCCTGATTTCAGTTCAGGCCCAATTTTAATTTGAAAATCCCTTTCATCAGATTAAAAGTTTAAGCGCTTTTAAGGTTTGAATTGATTTTAAGAAAAATTTCTTGCACTCGTCTGGCTAGAGAGTAGCTCTCCACCCCCTTCTGCTGGGAACAACTGAAAAGAAATCAAATTGGTATGCATCAGGGATGGAGCTTAAAAAAACCGCCCTAAGAATATCACAGGACGGCAGCAGAATGATCTCCTCACAAGGGGGATCTAATGCAATTATGAGTGTTTGCTTACACCATGTGTCTCTGCCTCAGCCGTGCCACTGGCTGCATCGGCAGGGGAGAGCCGGGGCCCCGCTGCCGCCGGAGCGCTGTTTGTTTTGCGGGGACTCGGTGCGCTAGCAGACGCCCTAATTAAAGCAAAGCGCGCAGAGCCGCGCTAAAATAGATGTGTTTAGAGACCGGATTGGAAATGAAAAGACCAAGGAAATAAAGGGGCTGGGGGTAGGGGTACCCAAAAATATACATTATTTATACTTTCAAAGGGGTTCCAGGGAGGTTATTTAAAGGATTATAGATGAACGGGTTATTACGAAGCATCTGAAAAATTGATCTTTCCAGGACACTAAGTAGTAAGTACAGCCCCAAAAGTGAAGGCTTCATTTCAATTATCTATAAAAATCAATTAATCGCATAGGTTTAATATAGGCCTACCTATCATAATGACTGGGCAAAAATCTTTCAGTGCTTCGCAAGAGGAGATTTAAAAAAATGTTTCAACTTTTGAAGTATCGCTCACTTTTTCCGCTTTCATTGATCGTTTGACTTGTTACTTTCCTGGTCTGTGTGTAAGTGTGTTAGGTAAACCTGCCTAAGCGTTTTTCATTCCATGAGACTTTTAGATGCTATGTGGTCATGCGTGGTAAAGGCGGAGATCCTGTATTTATTATAAATTGTAGAGTCTCTTAATGTAAAACTAGGCTACTGGGATATATAGCTACTCAGTCTGAAACACCATCTGATTTTCCATTTATATTTTTAATTTAAAGCTGCTATTTTGTAATCTTTTCATGTTACCCTCGTTAGCGCCGCTTTTCCATTGAGGCGTTTGCCAGACACTCAAGCTTTGCGCCTCTTTTTAAAACCATTAAAAGCGACTGTGGGACCTTTCGCAGTCAGTGAAAGAAAATTCCTGAAAAATCCCATTTCAGGTGAGGCAGATTTCAGGGGCTTTTAAGGCCTAAGCTTGCAGGGTAGCCTATGGGCAAACACACCTGAGGGACATTGATAATTTGGGCTGTGCCGTTTTCCTGTTAGGCGTTTGTCTGGTTGTGTACAATCGAATCAGTGGGTGGCAGACGGCGAGGAATTTCACTCTGGGAAGCAGTAATCCCTTTTTTGCGTATTGGATTTTTTTTTCTGCTTCAAAACACCAGCATTGCCACAGCGATCTGACTACTCGGGAAATGGGCGTGATCACGTTTTCTGAAAGAAAAACAAAAGATTTTGAAATCATGAAACTGGCTTTTTTAATTAAAAAAATCTGTATAGCCAATGCTATCTTTTGTCTTTTTAAACCTTGGAGTAGTTTCGTCTTTTTCAACGCTCAGAAAACCACCTGACTCTTGTTGCTTCTACACATTAGGCCTATTTGGAGGAAAAGTTATTTTACAAGAGACGCCATGAAGAAAAGTTTCCGATCAGGCTGTTAGATCACAAGCTCATTTCTCTTGTCCTTTAATTGTCATTTCACTATAATTTCACGTATGCCATTTGATATTATGTCCACATTTGTATCCACAGATTTTGATACCTCTGTTCAATGGTAGTCTATATGCGAAAAGACTCCCTTCTGCTAAACACCACAGGTACAATCATTAACGTTTATTAAGTGTGTCTGTTTTTCATGATACGACACTAGACGCAAGATTAATATAAAGCTGCAGCTGCTGTTATTACATTACTCAATAATAAAACCTGACACAAGAGTGAAATGCTTTTAAAAATGTTTTCCGTAACGGCAGATTTTCTCTTATCTCACTTGTGAATCTCATTGGGCTGCAGTTCAACCTGCTTACTTCTGTCGTCTTCCATTTTGGCAAGACGCGGAGGATCTGGATGCCAACTGTGCATGGCGTACGCACACGCGCGCGCGCACCAGGCGGTAAGTCCATGAGACCTTATCAGACATGCAGACGTCCGCGGTGTTCAGTCTGATCAGCCATCGTGCTTCTGAGCACATAGACTTTGTCTAATTTCCGTCAAGATACGACACAATGGAATCACAGCCAAATAAATCAGGACGACAAAAGGGGATTCGGTGCCAAGGTGTTTTTCAGCGTTTAACTACAAGCTTGTCATATTGACTCTTTAAAACCTATTTTAAACATGTGTTGGGGACACTTATTAACCAATCCATTATCATTTTTTTGTTTAAACTCAGAATGCTTAGAATGATAGATCTTATCCGTCAGAAAAGGAACAGAAAGAGAAACAAGCATTATGTATATTTCAGGTAAAAAAATTAAAACTCCAAATCCTGCACCAAGCCCCCGTTCCCCCAGCTCACACTCTCGGGCCTTTTTTTGACTCTATAACAGCTGTCTTTCTGTGTCCTTAAGGAAACATTCACATCTTGCTGTACTGATTTAGGTAATCTTGTTACATATATGTGCTCTGAAATCAAACCAAAATCCAAACACCTTAAACCTCAAATACATATTACAGCTCAACCACACGTTGAATGTGCCTTTGCCTTTTTTCCGGCACTAAAATAATCTGCTTCGAAGTATTTAAAGTCGTATAAACTTAATATTTGGTCAGATAGTACCTAAGTTTCATACAGGTTAAATGGTATTCTGTGCAGGTATATGTTTGGTGCGAGGGAATTCTTTCTGAGGAGTGAGTATTGATGTTTAAAATGACATTTCATTTTTGAAACAGCGCATACCACAACTATGCAGTCCAAAAGATCAAATAAATTATGTCAATCGACATTAAGCAGCGGATTAGGAAGAGAAAAAATGTCTTCGTGGGAGGCTGACAAAGAGAGTCGCCCACCAAGGTTTCCCAGCCTGTCGGACGGCAGACAAGTGTGCACTTTTCTGCATCCTTTCCACAAGAAGCACAAATAATTCACTTCCACCGTATGCATCTTTGTTTTCAAATTTCTTATAATTAAGAATACATGTGCATCTCCCCGCACCCTCTCCTCTATGCAAAAAGAACAATCTAATCCGCCCTTAAACGGCCCCTTTAGCAACATGGACTATACGCATTCCTAAATTAGCCACAGGTGACTCACCGATGCCCACACAAGTCCTTTTCAGAGGTGAAAAGGGAGTCAGAATGGGGGGGGGCCTGAAAATGGCAGTCATACAATTACCACCTCACCCTCACTGACAGACACGATTGTAGTTTAAGCAAGCGAGGCGCACTGTAACTAGCAGTGTGATCCTTCCTGGGACGTTAATAACCAGGTGTGGGCTGGCTGGCTCGTACCTGGGAACCACCTAGTTCGGCCCAGCGGTCAACAGTAATCAGGAGAAGTGGATCATCTCCACACATCAGCCTTCCTGGGCTACGCAATGTCAGGACGACCATGAACGCAGAGGCCGCACGTATTAGTGCAACGGTTACGGCATGCAGACATCATGATTTGCTTATGAAACCCCAAATCCTCGTGGTATTTTGAGATAACGACGTTGATGGAATGAAAACAACGAAACAATGTGGGTTTCATTACCTGGGCTGCCCAACAGGACGCTGAAATAGCACTTGCCATGGACTGGCACTGCCCACGGATGCTGCCTGCAGTCTGCAGCCCGGCTGTGCATTTTGCTTATTAACCACAGTGGCCTTTCATTGCTTGATATGGTTGCTATTCCGTATCTGGCAACTCATAACCTCCACATCGCCGTCATTTTCTATACATCGAGCTGTATTGCTAACAGAGGTTGTGCGCCAATGGTACAGCTGTCATTCAGCAATGAGTCCGTTCTGTTTATTAAATACAACTTAACATATGCATCATCATTAATGTTCAGTATATCCAATTTACTTGATTTGGCTGTACAGTAAAATGTATGGTCCTGAAAGGCCAAAATGACATGGACTGAGTTTCTTTTTAACAGAACCAGCTTGTAAAAATTAAGTCTGTATTAACACAGTGTGTTGTTATTACAGTTAATGTGATTATTGAATGAGCAAAGCCAAGTAGGCTACTTTTTATGCTTCTCTGTTCACGCCAATTATGTTGGGGATTATGCTTTTAACTATAACAAATAGATTAGATTTAATGATGCATTAGCGGTTTTTACAGGATTGGGGAAGATAAGTGCAGGTCAAAACAACATTGATGTCAACTCACAGGCACAGCAGTTCAATGAACTGGCTTAATGAACATCTGGTGATTCTTGACTGTATATTTTTAGGCCTGTACCTCAGGGCAGGACAGTTTGTGTCTATCTTACAGGACATTCCAAGCTGTGTAGTAACAATAAGAAATGATACATATGTCTTGTCAATCACTTATGAGACCTACATCACACAACACCTACTGGTTTTGACTTTCTGACCATACCTTGAGTGATGAATTTAAACCAAGCACAGTGTCTTTGGCCTCTTGATCAGCGGGGGGCAGCTGATAAATGCCAAGAGCGGCCATAATGTGGCCTGGAGTGCAGTCTCTCCACGTGGCACGCAGGGACCCTATTTTAATGGAAAACTGGAATTCTCTCATCCCTGGACATCTAAACAAACATATAAGGATTTCATTAGAAATTCGCAATAAAAAGTATCTTGGCTGCATCCGACTTGGCAGCATTTAACCAAGGAGTGGGAGCTGGATTTAAATAAACTGGAATTAAAAGCATCTATCCATCCATCCATCCATACTTTGGCTTATCTGATACAAGGGAAAGTAGGAAAACTGAAGAGAAGAACAAATCACAATGAATAATGTCAGATAACCACCGAAGCGGTTTAGGATAAGGTGATGCAGAGGAAGACAGGCTCTGGCTGCACCATCCACGGGACATCAGACTCCTGCACAACACTAATGCATGCGTGTAATCAGCGTGACATTCAATTTAACCCCTAGAGGACATCCCCATTAATTGGAGGGGAAAATTCCAGTGCAGGAAACACTGCGCTGGGCCTGTTTTACAAATAAAGACACGAATCGGGGTGAAGCACGGAACCGGCCTGTGCTCAGCGCAGACTGAGAGTTGGACCGGTGATGACATGTAAATACAGTCCCACCCTTTCGTGGCATTCGGAGGCGCAAACCATACTGCAGTCAGTTCCAGTATAAACAACGTCTGATTGACTATTTACCTTTCATCACAAGCCTATTCATAATATGAAACAATACTTCACTGGAATGTAGCAACAAATTGTCCGTGACTCATCCGCAAGGTGGGGAAATCCATCATGAAGCGACGTCAGGCGGGTCTCTCTGAGCGCTCCTGGGTCGGCTGCCCGTGAAACGTCTTTGTGCGCTGGAGTCGGCCACAGCAAAGAGCCAGCTCTCCCCCGGCGGTCTGCGGCACTGTCCCGCACGGACCGGGAAAGCTGGAGGTGTCACGCAACCTGTCACCCCACGATCGGGGCTTCACAGGTCTCAGGGGGCAAGTTCGTAAAAACTAAAAATGATACCATAAATATATATATAACTTACAATTAGAGAGGATGCAGGTCTTCGATGTAGGTCATTTGATCTTTACAATTTTAAAACCATTGTAGTCAATGGTTGGGCATGATTTTCTGCCAAAACAATAAAATAGTTCTATAAAAATATTTACGGTTTTTGTTGGGTCACATTACGTAGCTATTTAATGCACGGTGGTGCGTTTAGGTCGTTCGATGACTCTCAGCGTAAACTTAAAAGCATTTGAAGCAGGTTCAATAGTGCCACCCAGTGGGCAATGTTATAATTCCCGAAGATGCTAGTAATTAAAAGATAAATCTCTTGATCCCGATCTAAATATTGTGGAAGGGGAAGCAGCTTCCTGACATTTTTTCTCCCAGGGTAAGTTTGCTCAGCAGCATTTACCTATGTTGGCATTTCTGTAGTTAGTCAATTTACTTTATGAGCCTGGGGTGTTTTTCAATATAACACAAACAATAAAAACAGTTCCCGCAAGATAGATTTTTCTTCATATTTGATTTAAGAGGAAAAAAGTTAAAGGTGAATCTTTTTTTTTTTTTTACTGGGAAAATGAAATCATTCATGATTCAAATTAATATTTTCTCACACCACCTAACTCAATTAAATATTTGCTCACTGCACACAAATGATGTATATATGTTATAAAAAGTGCAGTGGAGCAGAAGGAAAGCCTTTCATAAAGGAAAATGTAAGAAAGCCATTAAGTACAACAACTGTGTCTTCACCCAAAATGATTCTAAGGGTATCTGTTAGGAGATGAGGGGCTTTAAAGACCCCCCACATGCATGCACACCTTGCAGTGTGACACCATCAGAGGCTGAGGGGTCTTTCAAGGATCTCAGTGTGGCTGTCATCTCTAATGGACAGGAGTAAGACCCTAGTTGGCGTCTGTCCCCAGGCAAACCTTAGGCCCCTTGGCTCTTTCTGCCACTTACAGATGTGCATGCCAAGTCACACAAACACCTGTCACAGCATGTCTCTTCTCTTTAAAGTCTCGTTAAATCCACCACCCCCCCCCCCACACACACACACACACACACTGTTTCTTCACAATTCTTTCTCTCTCAGTCTCCCTTCCCGTTTCCCATCTCTCCTTCCTTTACAGGAGAAATAGAGACTTCAGAAAATCCCTGATTGATGACCCAGCGAGGGAGAGACGCGTAGAATAAGCAGAGGGAGGCGATGGTTCATTTTCCATTTTAGAATAAAGACGGAAAAGCCAGCAAACTGCCAAGGCCCTTCATTTGATCTGAATGGAACTTCAATAAAGCAAATTCCTAGACAGCTATTTCAGTTCATCACCAGGAAACATTCCCAAACCAACCTTTTGTCTTATGGCCCTGACAGCTTGTGACTGTTATTTTAGCCCTCTGGAGCTCTATATTAAATCAATATATAATATTACCAAGGTCAAAACTTACCCCACTGCATGCACCATATATTTTCCCAGCAGCTTGACAGCCATTTGTCTCACGGTGACAAAACACCAACTCTTTACTTTCCTGCCGTTACCACTGCAGGCCTGTTATCTTCTATAACACAACTCTATACTGTGCCATTCGGGTACCATGGCAACCATAGAGGTCTATACGAATGGGCTTGGGGAACAATTACGCCACTGTTAAGCTGCAGTAACTCTGTAATACTGCTAGTGGTGATAAGGTGTGCAGGTTACTGGTATGCGGTTCCCACCCCTGAACATCTTCATTCTCAGGCTTTAATGTATGACCTGATACGCTACGGAAATTGATTCACGAAGGAGGCCTTGCTCACAGTCAACGGGATTTTTATTACTCGGACAGATTACAAAGTATATTTGCCTGCCTTTTGCCTGATACAGTCCCAGGTGCTTGCAGCAATCCATGCTGCACAGATAAATTGGAAATGAAGGGGAAAAAAAAGATTAATCAAAGAAAGGGACACATTCGTTTTGGGTTTTGTCACAGTGAAGGCATGGGATAAATTCTCCAAACGCAGCACACCAAAATGGCCCAAAAGGTGCTTGTGAAAGTTTTAGGTAACATTTGGTAGTACAACACTGCCACCTACTGGTGTGAAAGGGAATACTTATTGGCACAATCCATCAAATGCCTTTGAATCCGCAGCTCAACTGCACCTCCTCCTTTTCTTTTTTACTTCTCCTAAACTAATTTATCGATAGAACAAGTAATAATATCCTAATCAATTTAAATGGGATCCATTGCAGGGTTCAGAAGGAAACTGAAAGCAGCTATGAAAACACAAAGGAATTCAACAGCTCGCGTAGTTATTATATGTGGTTGGCTGTGAGTTCAGCCAAGGGTTCATACAAAATATCAGATCATAAATGGATTAAAAAAAAAACGATTCTGGAAGAGAAGGAAAAGAATTTTGCTGATTGCATGAACTATATTGCAACAAAGATGAGGTCAAAGTGAGAGATGATATTGAGGCATGATGTGCAACTTGTATCGATTCGGCGAATATCTGACAACTCCATTCACTTTGTTTAAATGCATCTCCCAGTAAGATCATGAAAACTCTGGTATTCCAAAAACATCAACCTACCAAACACTTACTTACTGGGCGCTCAGTGTTGTCTTTGGTACCTGAATCCTGTAACCACTAAGGAACTCCCACAGATACCCCATATATAAGATCTCTCTCTCTCTCTACACACACACACACACACACAAGGAGAAATTGAGTTTTTGGGGCTATTAGGGTACATTTTCTGTGTCATGATTTGCCTATTTAATTACACATACGCCATGCTATAATAATGTTACATGACTGCATTTTTTGAACTATGTATTATTCAGACAAATATGAACAATGAGCTTGCTGCTTTCAACACTCCGGGCATTTTCCATTCCCATAACAAATGACAAATGTCAAACAGGCAAACATGCGGTGAGCGTGATGTGAGTATAGGTAAAGTATGTACTCAACTAACCAGTCAAACCCGAGAGTTATTTGTCATTTTTTGTCATGTTTCACAGGCTCTCATTCATTTTTCAAAGCTGCCGCAGGTTCAACATAGAATCTATTACTGGGCTTTTCATTTTGTACTTTTGCTAGAAATGTCTTCATATTTTTTCCGCTTTCCAATAAAGGCACATTAGTTTATAACAACTAAGAGCTGCTATCTGAATGCCTTTATATGAGTATCCATATTACCATAAATAAAGCAATATTCACCTTTAATATTAAATAATGAATAAATAAAATTTAAATACACTCCCTTCGTACATGGCAGAATAGAGATAATGGCTTGTGGAATTAAATACATTAACGCATGGACTGAAAGCATGAAGTACATTAACTTATAAGAATCTGCAGCACAGATTGTTCTCATACCTGAACGGCCGCTCTTGAAAACATAATACAGAAAAATAGACATTTGTTTGACAAATATCCCATTTCTCAGCCCTAGCGTGACCTCGCCCGGCCAGGCTGCACAGCTGTTGCTCTCGTAATGTCAAGCGCTGCTTGCCGTATCAGACATAGCGAGTATCTGAGATATATTACATCCCGGCACAGACTCGAGCATGACTGTTTGAAACGTGACACGTAGCGCTGACATCGGAATGGAGTGAATATAATTTCCCTATGCGATTTTTTTTGAGCAACAAACCATAACGCCAAGCACTATTTCAGGGGCAGCTAATGTCCTCTCAGGTCACCAAGCACTTTTTATGGTGGACGTCTTTGTTTTTCAAAGTCATTTTTAAAACTATTTTAAAGTCACACTTCCTACTATCTGACTCTTGTATTCTGTTTTAAATTTGACTACTGGTAGCTTGATGTTAGTGAAAAAATATCACACAGAACTATTCAACAGTTCTATTAGCTGAGGTCAAACACATTTTATTAGGTTATAGGTACACCTGCCGACTTCAATCTTCCAGTTTGTTTGAATTACTTTTTTAAATGTTCGTTTTAATGATTTGAGAGGTAAATACCAGTTGCGGTAAACCGGATTTTAATGTGCACTCTATCTTGTCTAGGGTACTTTAAGGCACTGATCATCAACTGGCGGCCCGGCCCACTGAGCCGTTCAATCCGGCCCGCGACTGGATTCCAAAATTGTGAGGATCAAAAAGAAAATGGTGGTCCACACTATTAAAGCAACTAAAAATAACAACAACTCAGTCTCTTGTCAGAATAACCACCATTTATGACTATATTTAGACATTTTAAACATAATGCTAAGTTAGATTTTTATTTGAGTTTCTTCTTGGGGGTCCGGCCCCCAAGGAGACTGTCTGGTAAAACACTGGCCCTCTGACAAATATAGTTGATGACCCCTGCTTTAAGGTGTTCTTTAGAGGATTTTGCTCTTAAATGGATTTTTAAAAAAAGGTCGTATTTTTAACAGCAAAACACCACTTTTCTCCGCCTAATATTATACTATTTTGTTTTCTATATTTTTTATGTCGCGGAGTAAAACTCAAAAGAAATACGCATTGTAGTACTTTTAAAACAAAAATATTGAAGTTCTCTCCCGGTTCCCCTAAGAACAGCCAGTTCAGTCGTCACTTCCGTGCCGTAAAGCAGTCAGTTGTCGTTAAACTACCAAAAAGGATAAATTAACAGTAAAAAATGGCAGCTGATTTCCACTGCGGGAAAGTCGAACTACATTTAATGTAAGTTCAGACAGATAACAGAAAACCCGTTCAGAGGACCGATCCTGCACCCGTTACGCTAAAAACACTTTCCTCGTTGTCTGTTCTTTTCCGCCACACTTCTTTACGTAAGTTTGGCACACTTTCCGCCCGCAGGTTGCAGCACCAAAATACCTCCCCACTGAACACAACCCAATAAAGGTGTTTTACAATAAGGATTTATGACGCGCGGTCCTGGTGACGAGGAAAGGGCGCTGATCTCAGTTAGAGGTACTGATTTCTGCTGGATTTATGTTATATAATGCGAGTTAAAGTTGCCGTGTATCTGCTGAATAAGTACTCGCTCTCAGCCAGATGGGAATCTCACGGTTTGCTAGTTAGCTAGTCATGGCAAATTGTCACAGTCAACAGCATTAATTATCAAGTGAGCTACAACGGTGAACCTTTCGAAAATGAAAGTATATTTTATGTTTGTTAGGTAGTAAAACCAAACAATAACTCGCTTGTAAATAAAATTTGGATGACGCCGCATTCACGTATGTGCATACTTATGGGAAGAGTGACAGAGTGGCAGATATTGCATATAACCAAATGGAGTGCCAGTTCATTAAGTATTTCTATTTGCTTTTATTCCTTAGGTTTTTCGATTGGTAGCCCCATGTAGCTGCTGGCCTGTTCTCGACTGTTTGGCACGTCCTTAAACAATCAATATGGCTGATGTGAGTGTGTGTCTATATATTTAATATAATATAATATAATATAATTTTACCAACCCAGAGATCAAGGCCAAGATTCTTATGTTTTTTTGTTTTGTTTCAGGAGCTGAAACGATATCTCTATAAACAGCTGCCAAGGTTGGTTTCACTTGATATTGAAAGTGAGACAGCAAAGTATAATATATTTTGAGTTAAAATTTAGATTGATATAGTTTTTTCTGCAATATTTGTCGTGAATTATTAGTTGGTGCAGGTATGTATAGTACATTTTTGTGTTATGGCAGACATAAATCCTCACGACACAAAGTCCTCATTTTTCAAATGACCTGTCAGCCCTGACCCATTTACAGTTTTCCACAATGTGTTTTTTTTTAGTGTTGAAGGCCTTCATGCAATTGTTGTCACAGACAGGGATGGGGTTCCAGTTATCAAAGGTACGGTACATGCATGCGCGCATCTATGCAACATGTGAGTTGCACCAGTTCAGGATGGCTTTTGAAGTGTGTGCCACTGTTTCCCCTCTCAGTGGCCAATGACAATGCCCCAGAATATGCCCTTAGACCTGCCTTCCTGTCTACCTTCGCCCTGGCAACAGACCAGGGCAGCAAGTTAGGACTCTCCAAGAACAAGAGCATCATCTGTTACTACAACGCATACCAGGTGCGTGCCGGAGTCTCAGTGCCAGTGACCCAACATGTGACCCATGCCAAGGATGGTAAGGCTGATTGAAAGCTTTTGAAAATATGCTTTTTGGATGAGGCCGCTGACTGAATGCTCATTTACCTCCTTCAAACAGCAGTTCTCCACACTGTTTCTACAATTCATCAATGGATAGTTAAAGGTAGCATGAGCAATTTTAATCCGATACACTTTTTGTCAGATTCAGCAAATTTCTCCTCACAGTCTACAAGGGGTCCCTTCTGTATATTTCTGTGCAGCCCTGGGTTTATAAATGGGGGGGAAAAAATGGTTTGGACCAAGCTACACAGGACAATCTCACACCCCCACTTCAGCCATCCCTTGGAAGCCATGCCACCTTCTCCCCATCCTGTGCACAAGCATGAACACCCCTGGCTGGAACGGTGTCATGTGGTCCCGGCAGAGGCCGGGGGGGGGGGGGGGGGGGGGGGGGGGGGGGGGGGGGGGGGGGGGGGGGGGGGGGGGGGGGGGGGGGGG
>JABFDZ020000115.1:1362179-1377723 GCA_019775955.2 Pollimyrus isidori
TGTTGACAGCTATGTGCTCCATTGTTGTGTATTTGTTTGTGGCGCGTTACGATAATGTCACGGCAGTAGAGGCGGCGCAACTATAACGACACGTGAATAATCCTGCCCACTCTAAAGCGGTACTAAACTGCAGTGGCAACGCAAACCGAGCCGAACTGAACCGTACCGTGCCGTGCCGTGCCGTGCCGTGCCAAACTGAGTCGTACCACGCAGTGGAAAAGCGCCAAAAGAGCAGGTAAGATGAGACGGCACAGGACACAATCAGGAGCACAAGCAGGTAGCAACATCAATGACTGGACTGGGGAGCTGAAGATAGGGAAGCATGTTATACACCACTAATGAGGGAGCAGACAAGAGGCAGCTGGAGTGAGTCACATGAGGCCTAAAATGAGAGGTAAGACAAATTAGGAACAGGTGTAGCAGATACATAAGGCTCACAACAGGACAAAACCACTGGATAAAACCAGACACTACAGGATGAAACACCAGTCAAGCACCCAGATAGGGGTGCTGAACAGGCAGAGACCAACAGGTAACATACGAGACAAGACAGGGGACCAAGTACATCAGAAAAACCCAGTAACACAACATTGACCAAAACAGGGTGGACTAGTGGAGGGTCGCCAGGGTCAGGAACAGACAGCCAAGGGTGATCCACAAGCCAGGCAGAAGGAAAGGCAGGACAGGGCATTGGGGCAAAAACTGAACTGGGGCAGAAAGGCAGAGGGTTGGGCTTGGGGGTCCTGTGGACCCTGGGAAGTGGGGAGCTGACACCAGGACATAAGCCTTCCCAGGTCATGGGAAAGAACAAGTAGGCAAGCATGCAGGGGTATCTCATAGATAAATGATTAGCCAGTGAGTTCTGAAACAGCAAATGAGAGGTTTTGTAATAAAGCTTTACACTTAAAAACTTCATATAGCTTCATTATATCTCATTTAAAGGATATTTCCTGTACTTATTTAGGTATGGAAATTGTGTCGTGGTAAAAACAGAGGCTAATAAATAAACGAGGAAAATAAAACAACAATTAAAAATCAATTAAAGTGTCTCTCAGCTAGTCCCATTTGAATGGGGGGGGGGGAGTTGCAGAAAGCTTGATTGCAGCTGAAGACTCTCCCCCAGCATGAGAGAGCCTAGTTTGTGTCCGGGAAGATTAACCATGAAGAGCTGAAGACATAAATTAACTAATTACAATGAGTCACAGCTCTAGCTGGGGAGATAGAGAGGAGCTGTAATCGCAGCTGATCTCAGATGTGCATCACTGTGATTAACCCTGATAGTTGCATACATAGCAGGTTGTTTTGTTGTGTTTCTGCTATTCCCGCTCCCATTTTGGCATGGTGACGATTTGGAATTCAGTTTATCACCACATCTAACAGGTTTTCCATGAGCGATGATTTGGTTCAGTCAATAATGATGAATAGCGTGCGGCTTACTGGATGATATACAGGGCTTGATGAAGCTCGTCACGTTTCTGTCGCAAGACTATGGACCAGGAATGATGTCAGGTTCTCCAGCACACCTAGCTCTGGTAGCCAACACCAGAAATCCTCAGCATCTGTAGCAGGAAGCTTTAGAGGTCAAATGGTCTAGAGAAGGTTGTCACAGCAAAGAGTCAGGAAACATTTTTTTCAGTGCAATGCAAGGTCAGTGTGAAATTTCAGCTTTGACCAAACCCAGTAATTTGGTGCCTGTGAGACATGGAGACATGAGCTTTACAGACAGGCAGGTGTGTAGTCCAGCCTCCTGGGTTTAGGGTTTTGGGAGCTGGGAAGATACTAAAATAGTGGGCTGTACAGTAAAGCTGGCTGTCTGATTCATGGCGTATGCTGTTTGAAGTGGACACAACTTTTAGTATAAACTGTCCCTCCCAAATCAGAATCAGAAAACCTTTATTTGTCCCACAATGGGGAAATTGCATTGTCGCAACATGACTGATTTGATTATTTAAGAGTACAAGATTCATGCTTTTTCATGAGAAGGGAGATCAGCTTGTTTCTTGAGCTTGTGGCAGTTTTACATACACAAAAATGTTCTAAGGACAGGACTAAAAATGAGTGTGTCCAAACAACTGGAGGAGGTTATGACCAAGACATCTGATTGGCTGGTCTACCTCCTCTAGTTGTTTGGACGAGCCTCCTCTACAATCTCATTGGTTATCTCTCAGAACCAATCATTTTTTTGTTCTGCTCTAAGGACATTTTTGTGTATAAAAAACCCCCATGGATGTTTTCTAAAGACACCATTTATCACTCTTAATTTGAATGCGCTGTGTGTTGGGGATCTATGTTCTATTTCCATTACAAACATCGTAGCATCTTAGCAAAATGATACTAAGGTCTAATAACACCTGTATTTAAAGGTCAGCGAAACTAGAGATTGGCAACATGCTGACAGTCAAAACGCCCGTTAAACTTTATTAAAAAGCAAACAGCCGTATGCTTTGTAGAAACAGCCCAGAGCTGCCACTGCGTGTCTGAGTACACAGTCAGCGGTCTTGGCGTATGCGTTTGCTAGCCTTTTAACTGCATTGACTGTTCAGCGGAGCATGAAGCTCAATTGAGAGTCCTGCTTGTGAGTTCCTCAGACGCATTTACTTGTGCGCTAAAACCGTCATGTACAGCAGTTTTTCATGAGGTCATGGGGAGAGGACACAAATTGCCATAACCTAAAAGTTGGTTAGTCAGTGATTTGTCTTGCCCATTTGTGAATAGTGCACTTCAGGTACAGTGGCCGCCTCATTACTGTTCAGAAGCCAATCTTTTTCATCCTAGCTTTGCTCAAGACCAATGACCTCTTCTGTGGTTTGATTTGTTTTTTTTTTAACTTGACAGAGAAGCCTTCATCGAGCTGAGTGATTCTGCAAATGAAAATCTGTGGCTTTATTGTTAAATGTAACAGACAGCTGTTAAATCTGTCTCCATTACCATACTCAATACCCTGGTGTCTGGGCGGTTAACAGCCCCTGTTAGATTAAATTGGACGTATAATTATACAAGCTGCTGATTCACAGGAAGAGATTTCAGAATGGATTTAAGCAGCAGAGCCACTTGTGACATAAGGCTACATCCAGCATATATCCAATAGTAAACAAATATAATTTATTATATAATTAATAGCATATAAAATGCTTTAAATAATATAGTGTAGATCAGTGAGTAATAAATCTACCTAGTAATTATACTGCTGGCAGAACTGCCCAGTGAAGGGCATAACTTTGGGATGAACATGGGGTGGTTGAGAGGGGTGTATTGGGAGGCTTTCATTATTAGATCCCCCCATAATTTATGTCCCTGTGCTCAGTATGTAGCCCTGCAGCAGGAACTGAATTGGTGTCTGAAAATTTCCTGTCCTGGGCTTCCCCTTGTGCCCAGTAAATGCTGGAATACGAGACCCAATAAACAGCTAAGTAAGATGGACATATTTTTATATTTGGAAGACACATTGATAAAAAATGAGTCAGATGTGTAACATGGCGGTGTGTGAATATGGGTGACAACAATGCCGGTATTTGGACATCTGTCAGGAGGATGGTCGGCCTGATAGGGAAAATGCAACCTCACCAGGCTAATTCATAGAGAACCTACTCAATAGCTCACTAGCCGCCACACACGAATATTTTTTATTGACTCGCTGATTTACTGAATTGTTTCCTCGTTAAATCGCACTGATTGCTAATTCCCCTCTGATTATGAGCAGATCTGCACTGTCAGACAGATCAGATCGGCGATCGTCATTCACGCTCCTGCGTGATGTACGAAATAATGACTAAGACAAGTACGTAAAATTTCGTTTACGTGTACCTACATTTTTTGTGTGTTTATCTGTATTTCAACAAACTCGTTATCTCCGTTTTTTAATTAGGCCTACCTTTTGTAAAGATTACCGTTTTTCCCATTTTAAAGGTTACTTTAAATTTAAAACATGATTACTTGAATTACTTAATTTTTATTTCGTTCAGCATTTCCATAATGACTGGTTTGTTGTGGATCACGCCTTCAGCGCCCGGTATGTCCGCCCGTGCCTGCGTCCCCCGTGTCTCGTACCGGCATGAGACAGTGCGTGGCGGCGCCTTTACATTTCGCTCACAGTCGTCTCACCCCGGGGCTTTTTCATGACCAAAAGCCGAAGTAAAGCTTTTCAAAGCCGGGACGGGCCAATTAGAGCTCAGTCTGCGGTGCAATGCCTTCCCTGGCCATGGAAAAAGTAATTATGAATTAAACATAAGAGCGACGCTACCACTAATGAGTAAAAATAACAATAGTATATTGTGGTGTAGTATAGAATATAGAATAGGATAACGCTGTAAAGCAAGTAACTAAACGCAACTTGTTTTTTTACCCCCATACCAATGACTTTTAAACGATATTGATTTTGTCTTAAAGCGTTTGAAAAATGCTAATTTGCATGTTAGCACACTGTCGGCTGATGTATATTTTTATAGCTGGGCTGTACTAACGTCAGACAACATTGTGAGAGGCATCGCCATGGCTTTTCCCCTCGGCTTCTGTTAAGTGATACAGTCTAGAGATACCCGTAAAAAATAAAAAAATTAAAAACCGGCACATGTTTTACAGAGCTGGCCAAATAATGAAAAGTGTCTATGCCTATTGCCAATAGTATGTTATGTAAAATAGTCATTGTTTTTTTGAGAAGGCTTTTATTTTCCATTCAAATGTTTCTCAAAGGGAATAAGCAATGTTTGTACCACCATTTACTACGGTTTCCTCTGTCTTTTTAGATAACCGAGAACAGATTGCATGCTGGGATTGCTGCATTCTTTTCAGGATCCTATTTAAGGAGCTTTTTATAAGGATGCAGGCTGCTGGCTCTTCTGTCTCCATCTCATTATAGCCCCCCTGGCGTCGCCGCAGTGTTCCCCCGTCCCTTTTACTCACTGACAGGTCTTCTCGTAGCCGTAATGATCGGAGGGCGGAGGCAGTCAGCAGCCTCTCCTGCGTGGCCCCTACGGGACACCCGACCCACCGGTGGGCAGGCCGGTGTCGTCCCTAATGGTGCAGACAAAGCAGGGCCTGGATTCTGGAGACATGGAGAAGAAGGACATCAAGAGAACATGGCTGCCATGCCATTAATTTTCATTTTACTTGTGGATATTTTCTTTGAAGGCCACCCAGATGTCTTCAAAGTGTTGTTTTTTTGGTCCGTGCATTTTCCCACATTTTTTTTCCTCTCATTTTTCTTTTGCCCCCTTTTAACACAGCAGTTCCTTGTATTTTTTAATTATAATTCATCATTATTATAATCTATCATTTGACTGCTCATTCTGGTCAGCGTCATAGAAACAGATTTTCATATACTTTCATATGCATTTCCTTGGTGTGCTGTTCCCTCTCATGCCTTAAATGCCCCGTTTTCATTTTATTCTCAATTGACACCATCCTACAGTGAACAAGACCTGTAAGTCTCCACACTGATTGTCCCCTTTGGGCTCCCTGGGACAAGCCGGCACACAAATGTGTTAATGGTACCACAACATGTTACAAGGCACGCTGTGAAATGTCCCAGCTGGATCCAGTGAGCTTCTCTGCTGAAGGAAAAGAAATGGACGACAAGGATATTGGATACGGACAAATTCAATTACTAGTGATGACAGTGAGCTCTGATATCCGGAGCGGCTCCTGGTTGTGTTTTTCTCCCCCAAATTGGTTGAGGGACCCGAGGCGACCCTTTCGTCTTATTTAGGCCCGGCTGGCGTTCTCAGTGACACCAGCGGCTGGCCGTACTGCTGCTCCAGCCAGCCATAATTCACAGCCGAAGTATAATCAAGTCTACAGTCTGGCGACCAACTCAGGGGAGACCGGCGCAGCTGTGGCCAGTGCCAATCACGGCCGGTTTAAAAGCAAACTGGTATCCTGGCAAAAAAAAAAAAAAAAACAGAAACGCCGAACTGTGAGTCGATTAGCATAAACAGGGTAAACACAGCAAGAGAGGAGATGCCTGCAGGATATTACACCAGGGAGATAAGGAAGAATTAAAGTGCTTTACAATATGTACAGTGTCTCACAAACGCATTCAAACCCATCACCAATTTCTGCATTTTATTCAATTACAATTGAAATTTAGTTGATTATTTTATTTGTTTCATCCATCCATCCATTTTCTATACCTGATTGTCCTATTCCTTGCCTTGCGGTCAAAGCTTCTGGGATAGACCCCCGCAACATTGTTACATATTAAATAAAATTCTTCTTATGGAAAATTATACTGCTTACTGGGTATTTAAACCCAGTGTTTGCATTTTTCATTTTAGATTTTTTTTAATGAGATACTGTTATCCTAAGCAACGTACACTTTCTTTGAAGGAGTAGGGCCAGCCAGGCCCTGAAGCAATTTATGGGCCTAACTGTGAGTTAACTCTGACGAGCACAGGATGTGAACCAGCAACCTTCCGATCACGGACGCAGTGCCCTACCCTGCCAAGGTACACACCACCTCCTGTGTTATGGGAGCTCTAATTTTACACAGGTAAACCAGAATTGCCCTGGCAAGGACACAGTTGCCTTACAAATGGCCTCTGCTTGTGAATCATTAAAATAACAGCCAACAATCCCTGGATGGAAACGCCACACTTAGTGGATCATTATTCACTTTGTGAGTCTGAAGGACAGTCAGAGACAAAGAGGAACAAATCCATCGAATAGCAAAAGGGCCAAAAACAATAGCTGATTGTCTGGATTTCCCAGTGATCATTGTTGGTTCAATCACAAAGGACACCAAACTATATCTTTGGCCTAACAACCTTAATATAACAATCTAATAAACTAATCTAAGTTAGATACTTCACCCCAGGAGTATCACAGATCACAGATGCTCGATCTGATTGAGACCTGGGGAATTTGGAGGCCAAGTCAACACCTTTAACACTTTTTCATGTCCCTCAAACCATTCCTGAACAATCTTTGCAGTGTGGTAGGGAGCATTATCCTGCTGAAAGAGGCCACCGCCATCAGGGAATACCGCTGCCATGAAGGGCTGTACTTGGTCTGCAACAATCTTTACATAGATTCACCATGTCAAAGTGACATCCACATTAATGCCAGGACCCCCCAAGGTTTCCCAGCAGAACGTTGCCTCCACCGGCTTGCCTTCTTCCCACAGTGCATACTGGCGCCACCTCTTCCCCAGGTAAACAACACACACACCTGGGTGTACACGTGATGTAACAGAAAACATGACTCATCAGACCAGGCCTCCTTCTTCCATTGCTTCGTGGTTCAGTTCTGATGCTCACGTGCCTGTTGTCGGTGCTTTCGGTGATGGACAGGGGTCAGCATGGGCACCCTGACCGGTCTGCGGCTACACAGCCCTGCATGCAGCAAACTGAGATACACTGTGTTCTGACACCTTTGCATCATAGCCAGCATTAACTTTCTCAGCAATCTGTGCTGCAGTAGCTCTCCTGTGAGACCAGACCAAACGGGTTAGTCTTCACTCCCCATGTACATCAGTGAGCCTTGGGTGCCCAGGGCCTCATCACCGGTTGGCCTTCTTTCAACTTTTGATAAGTACTGAGCAATGCATGCTGGGAAAACCCCACGAGACCTGCCATTTTAGCGAGTCGTCTAGCCATCGCAATCAATGTTATTCAGTTATCAGTGGTTTTAATATTATGGCTGATCAGTATATATTTACTGTATATACATGAATCTGGTTACTGTGACCATCGCCAGGGCAAAGGGTCTGAACATGGGTGAATGAATCTGTTGTTCACTCACTCAGAACATAAGACATATGATCACTAAATATTATATTAACCTTAACATCAGAGTTAAATTTGGGCTTAAGACAAATCACCCCAGAAGGGTATGTTTCCAAGATGGATGATGAAGCTGTAGTAGGGAGCAGGTAACAGAGCTGGTGAGATTGTCTGTATGCAGTTATCATCTTGCAGCTGTGTTACACAAAGAGCCTGGCAAGACAAAGATCAACAGATATTCAGCAACGGAAAGATGCTCCAGGAATTAGAGTCAAGGGTCAGAGATTGGTAGCAAAGATCAGCACAACTGCAAATTCTTATTTTCTGGCACATTGCACTGTAAAAATGATTAAATGCATTTTATATCTCATAAGCGGTTTGGAATTGAGCTAAATCCATGAAGAAGAACTATTTACACACATTTCCTCTAGGATAACATATTTCTATTCTATTCTATTTAAGTTCATAGAGGAAAGAAGAAAGATTATTCAGTATGATTATCCTTGTGGAACGGACCGTTCCTATCATATTTATTTTAATATAGTACCATTTTATGTGGAAATGTATTAAAAACTTCTGCTGCTACGGGAGGCTTTAATATGCAGTAACTTGTGAAATAACCCTGGCCTGTGTTATCATGATTATTGACTTGGGCTGAAAATGTCTGAGTTGGGGAACACGTCATCTCGTCATGGGGTCCAGTGCGACGCTGGCGGAAGTGCGACCCGTTTCACGTCATTGGGCCTTTTGCTAATCTCCCTCCAGGGACTCGACACAGCAGAGGCTTGGTGACTCGCTTTGCCTCCGGGCCTGGCCTCGAGGCGGTAGGCCGGCAAGGGGCAGGGCGTACTGCAGGGACAGATGGGATATGGGCCCTCTCTGCCCCCTGACATGTAATCATCACCAGCTCCACATGCCTGCGAGCGTAATCCTCTCTACCAGCAGTGCAGGAACCGCGGAGCAGGCTCCCACCCAGGTGACAGGAAGACTCAACTTTGATCGTACCTGGTGCCGGCAGGGGGACGGGCGATAGGTGACCACGTAAGGTGAGATGTGAACAGGGGCGACGTGGAAAATTACCGTTCCCGTTACTCACGGAGCGGAGGCGACGTGAGCGGCTAATTACATCATCAGGGGCGCAGAGGGCCTCGTGGCTCCGAGCCTCGCCACAGAGGAGCCCGTCTGTACGTGTCGCCAGAAGAATGCGAGAGGTTAACGAGCATCCGCTCTCCTTGTGCGGCTCGCAGCGTCGGTGAACTTTGGAGATCGGACGGTGGGGGGCTGACTGTCGGTGTCGCTCGGCTGCTGATATATCGAGAAGCCGAGGGCTTTTGTCAGGTACAGACACACATCAGTGCAAAGAAAAGAGGCATGATACAGGAAGGAAGATAGAGGCTAAAGCGACATATGACCGAGAATGTAGGATGAGCCAGTCCCTGGAGCTATTAGGAATTAGCCTTCTTCAAGGATCAAACAGTGAAATCACTCTGCCACCCCTGGAATTTGGACCTGCAACCTTCTGATCACTAGCACAAGTCTAACCTGCACTCATAGAAGTTTTGATTACACAAGAATGTTCTAAGGGCAGAACAAAAAAAGTGATTGGTTCAAGGAGATAACCAATCAGATTTTAGAGGAGGCGGGTCCAAGCAACTGGAGAATGAGCCATGACATCATGATTCATTGGTCCGACATCTGAATGGTTAACTGTCTTAATCATTCTGCCCTTAGGACATTTTAAAACTCCCATGAGCCTAACCTGCTGAGCCAAATGCATGAGGGAGCTTTTAATTTTAAAAGCCTTACATCTCTCTGTTTCCATCAAGTTTGAGCTTTGAAGTTAAATGAATTCTGATGTTTTTCCTCAGGACATTTTTCCGTCAATCTTCTCATAGGTACTCTTGAAGACGGCCTGCCAGATATGGATTTCAGTTCTCCACCGTTAACAGAGCAGATCCACAAGCCTTCCAACACAGCTTCTCCGGCTTGTAAAACTATGATCATTCGAGTGCATGGGAGGCTTTGGCAGTGGAGGGCTGTGCCTCTGTCGCAATGCATGCAACATGCAAGAAATCCTGCCTGCTTTATCCCATCTGACTTCACTTCACGCCACAATGAACGTGCATCTGTGATCGGTACCTAGAATGCCACAACACTCAATGCAAAAAGGAGGATGATTATCAACCATGCTTCTATCAACATTCCCAGACCCAGTTCTGAGTTCGTAACCCGATTGCCATGGGCATCTTTAACACCCTTTGCCTTTTTGCCCCCTACTCAGCCTGTACACCCATCTACTCCCAAAATAGTGTCTGGCGTCAAGGAAAATATTCATTGAGCCAAGAATGATCTATCTTTGATGCTCAATGACGCAACCCGCCAATGGGAATCATTTCCGGATCCCTGCATCCTGACAGAAAAAATAAAAGAAAAACATTTGGATCACATCACCCGTCTTCCGACAAAGATCTGTATCTGGAGAAGCACCGCTTGTTCGTGTATCTGCAGAAAAAGAGAGTGATGAAAAAACGAGGAATAGAAAGAACACTGTTTCAAAAAAGGGGCTGAAAATAATCCCTTCCCCTGTGCGTCAGGTCCTAATGATGTCTGCAGAAAGAAACAGGAAAGGGTCGTTTGTTATCAGACTTGGGGGGGCTGACAGCGGACAGTGCAGGATAAGGTGGATGAAAAGTGGGCCCATCCCCAGCATTAATGAAGCTCACTTGGCTAGGGACCGTCCTGTTTTTCATAGTCTACCTCGGGTGGGTCACCCTTCCAGACAGACTATCTGCTGTAATGAAATGTCCGCTCCTAATGACCCGATGATGGCTACCCCTGCAAGCACAAAAAGGGGGAAAGGAGATATTATAAAGAAAGTCACGTGTCTCACTCAGCTGCCCCAGTGTTAACCTCGGCTGGCCAAAATGCAAGCATCTGCCTGGGGTCTTTCAGAAGTGGCACTGGCCGTTTGATCACTTGGCCGGACAGAAGTACCAGGAGTAAGAGCTAGGGTTCGGGGGTCAAATACACCCATTGATTCACACTTTTGGGCCAGTCCAGTGAAACTTCATAAAGTGACTGTGTGACAATGAAGAAGAGAATGACTTATCATGAATGACGTTTATTTGGCTATTTAATGACATCACTGCTTTCAAGTAGACAATTGGTGAAGATTATTGTTAAGGGTAAAACGATTATAAAAAGTCATAAATAGCTATGTTGTTTTTTTCCTCCGAACATTTAAATAATGACCCAGTAAAGGAAGGACGAATTAGTACATAAAGGATGCAAAGATGAATAAGTGATTCTAACAAAAGACAGAATTATGCTTGTCAGACAAGCAGGGTCTGACGAACATTAATCATGCAGAACCGATAAACAACCCCCCCCATCAAGGTGAAATACAACAAAGAATTATAATGACAACCAACAAAATAAATATCCCTCTCATTAATCTGTTTATTACAGATCCAGGAAAATACAAAATATAAAGAAATGCAGCAGGATTATTTACGATAAAACACTTTTTAAACAAAGTTCATATACAAAGCATTTACAAAGAATTTCCTGTTGCTTTTGGGGACATTCAACATTGTAAGATTTTATTTCCCTTTCAATACAATCATTCTGCCAAGCAGCAGGACCTTTACAACATCAAAGTTAATTTCTGCATTTCCTGAGGGCTGAAACATGACATACAGCAGCTCTGTGCCTTTTCCCCTGTCCACTGCTCCTCATTCTCAGTAGATCCCGTGCTACTATGTTACCACACATTTTACTGACAAATACTTACAGCAGAAATTAATGCCTTTCCCGTTTTCTTAAAATACATATTAAATGTTTAAAGCACAATATTTTACAGCTTTTAAATTCTGTTGCTGAGTGATTCCTGCCTGAATATAGAATACCTTCACAATTGTTCAGACCAGGGGTGCTGCTACAGATTTTGGGCATCATCACATTGAGCCCCCAACCCAGACCAATCCAGTTATTTTTTTTTTTGGAATTGTCCTAACTCCCTCCACCCTTACGGCACCCCTGTTTCATACTATATATAACTGTTAAACATATAATATTCTCTTATTCAAATATACATTTTTTGTTTTGTATATAATAGCCATGGAGTGGAAAATAGGATTGTGATTATCATGTTAACTACTGAGATAAAATCCGACGATTTGGTTTAACCTAATTTCGCTTCTAAACTGAGTTAATAATACTATTGTTTATGTATAATCCTGTTTGACGCGCTGCCAAGGCACAGACATGAACTCATGAAGCGACGGAGACGGACGACGCCAAAACGGCGGCGAAGTTCAGCCTGACTGAGAAGCGCTGATTGGTACTGCCATTTGTCCCGGCGTCGCCATGCTGTGTCGTGCGGCCAGCAAGGTCCTTCGGCGACGGCGCATGTGGCGAGACGGCCGGCGTGGCTGCCCGTCGCATCCGGGCTACGGGCGCATCCTTTATGGTACATTCATGCATACAATCAAATGCGAAGAGAAGTGTGCTTAAGGTTCAACTGCGCTGAGTCAGCATAGTGCGGCATGTCGCCCATTTAGACTTTCAGAAGCCAGACGGTACAGCTTTAGGGAAGTGTCCGCCGTTAGGGAGCGATCCAAGCATTTATGAAGTGCGGAAAAATGGAATGGGAACACGCGCGGAAAAAGAACATGCAAAATATGCTTGTTGTTGTATTTACAGATTGTCTTAAACTCAGGAATGTTCAACAACTATAGCATGTACATTTTAACACCAGAAATGATTCATTATATTTTAGTTTCTGATTTCTAAAGAAAGAAACGCATATCATTTACATTCCAGACATTTTATATTTTTCTGCATGAAGGCACAATATTCAGTCTTAAAGAAAACACAATGTGCTGTTGATAATTGTGCAAAAAGTGGAAGCATTTCAATTGTGCCTTTTTTTTTTTTAAAGAGATAAACCCTGTTTGACCCATTCACACGACTCAGCTGGTTCTGGACATTGGACGTGTCAAGATGCCGGGTTAAAACTCAGTTTCAATGGAGAGAACACAGCCCCACCTGACAGGTACAGAAAGATCTGCCCAATGCTTAACGCACATTTTCTACCCTGCAAACCTGCACCCCACATCGTGCTTCCTTTGGACGTACTCCAGAAGGGGGGGCGTCGATTGGATCATCGCGAGTTACATTTCAACTCCTAGTGGTGCTTTGCTAAAAAAGTGCACAAAAACAGAGGCTGAAGACCGCAGCTGGGAATAACTGACAGCGTGAGGTCAACGCTTCCGCTTTCACGTTAAATCACCCTTCCAGAATGTTCCGACCTTATATTTTGTAGGGTTCATCTGCACCCAGTACCCCTTATTGAAGACTGTGTCTGTTTCTGGCAATGATCATTCGATGAACCCTCAGAACAGAGGGAGCCATGATTAAATCATATTCCCCTATTCCGTAAGTAATTTATAAAGTATTATATTAAATTAGTCTAACAATACTCTGGGCAGCACTAGTGAAACACTTCTAAAATGAGCACCACCATTAGACTGAACTGCGATCGCATATCCAATGCTCTTTTGTCGAATCTATTGTGCGTGATACTGTGAATATATACAGCAGGCACACCAGTGCTACTGGCCCAGTCAGCAATCCAGTTAAACCAGTAAGAGAGCAAGCAAAAAAATCAACCAAATAGATAAGCATCAAAGGGGCCACTTCCACAGTACACAGTCATATTAGATAATTTAACACGTTAACTGTAATCATACATTTCGTGACAGATGCATCTCATAAGGGGCATCGACTAGGGCTTCGGTGGGGAGATGGCATTTTGCTTACTCGTCGTTTGTGCTGTCAGGGTTCAGCCAGTCCTGAGCAGCTGAATTCAACTGAGAAAACCTGCTACACACTTTGTTGTAATCGCTTATGTACCTTACGTGGTTTCGAAAAGTGTTGTGTTTGCATACCTGATTTCTTGTAAAGCGTATGGTCTTATAAGATTATCTGAGTCTACTTAACCTCCTAAAAAGCAACCTTTAGATGAGACGGTGAATCTTAGAGATACGGAGATCAAAGAACGTCTGTGCAGAAGCCAGTTCAGCGTTGAACTTTTGCTGATCTCCCAAATGCCAGGATGAAGATAGACACCGGAGCAAATTTGGGGCTTGGGCTTTGGGGTGCAAAAAAGCATGATAAGTCTGAAAACATGCAAGGATAGTTTAAATCAACATGAACGTGTACCTGATCATGTCACACAAACATGCAAGATGTGTCCGCAGATCTTTCCGCAGGCAAAAAAGAAACAAGATTCCTCTATATTATTCCAGCGGCTTTGCTCCGTTCGGACACATACAGTGTCCTTCTTAAGCTAATAACTAAGAAGTGATGGGGCTCTCACATGCAGAAAAGAGCAAGGATTATTATGGCATACTGCTCCAGGTTAATCCAGCGCTAGATATGGGCTGCAAAAAAAAATAAAAATGCAACGCTTCAGGTCATGCCTATTTCCATTTCTTATTATGAGAAATATTAGAAACATCTCCTTGAGGTGGAAAACAACAATATCTGCTGTCCTCAGTTCATAGTTTCACAAGCAAAAAAAAAAAAAAAAAACGCTAAACCTTACCTGGCAGTTGAGACTAAATTTAAACTCCACCATGGTCCTTTGGATTAAGAGTGGAAAAGCACTGACTGAAAATGAAGTGGATGGATGAGCCCAGCTGAGAGAAGAGTGACAGCACTGGTTTAGTGGACGTAGTAAAGCCAGTAGACTAGGTTGAAGAAGGTGAAAGCGATGGGGAAGATCATGCGGGACCACTTGTCTATCGCGTTGACATCTGTCAGGTCGGGGATCTTGACCTTGATCTGCGAGGCTCTCCTCCGCAGACGCCCCTTCTTGTGGAGTGTCGTAGGGTGGTCGGCAGGGGGGCGTCCGTAGAGATCGCGGGCCATTATGGGCCGCCGGTACTGGATGCTGGCATTGTCGAAGGAGAAGACACCCGGCCGCGGGTCACCGAGGCCTGCCAGCATCTCCGCGCCTGTCACCTCGTTGCGGATCTCCAGGCTGGTCAGGAGGATGTTGCCATGAGCATCCACCTTAGAAATTGGTGAGGGTGTAGGGGGTGTGGGTTTGCCAGAAGTTGGTTTGTGAGGGAAGGGGGTATTCAGGAAGAAGATCCAGAACATCAGTCAGTTGCAAGTAATTAAGCTCATGGAGAGTATCACCACATTATATTTATCTACTAAAATTCCCGTGATTTCAGCAGGGGTGTGTTCCAGGGGGCAGAGTCACGGGGGCATTGACCCCAACTGATTGCCCACTGGAGTGCCCCCTCCCCTGTCAATCACTGATTCAATTCATATCATTGGATAACAGTCAGGTTGCTACCTCCATATTATTTATGACCACTCACATGCTCCACATCTTAAAGAATCCTAGAGCTGCTCAAAATCTTTCCAGTAATCCTGGGACGTGGTCATGCATTCTGTTCACTTACATTTATCTATTTATTGAGTAGGCGCTTTTACCCAAAGCAATGTGCAATAGAGAAAGCAGGGTCAGCCTATTATATAAGAATTTATATAAAGATTATTAATGAAATCTTTTCGTTAATAATCTTTTCGTTGCTAGCCTTAGTCTATGCTCCATATACTACACTGTTAAAAAAATTCCGTTAAAAAACTGAAAAAGTGATGGTAATTAATTACCAGCACTTTTTCTGTTATTCTACAGGCACTTCCGTAAACCTTAAAACGGATATTTCCGTAGATTTACCTAAGTTTTTCTGTACCATTGACGGACACTTCTGTCAAACCTAAAATGGAAAATTCCGTATTTTCTG
>JABFDZ020000115.1:1379587-1396612 GCA_019775955.2 Pollimyrus isidori
ATCTGATACAGGTACCTAAAAGTATGATAATCAAATGCTATTATTCTTCTTCTTCTTCTTCTAATTATTATTATTATTATTATTATTATTATTATTATTATTATTATTATTATAAGCAGTTGGAAGATAGATGGATGGATGGATGAATGGATGGAAAACAGCTAGCCACAGTATTTAGGCACAGCATTAAAATCTTTTTCACATCTGTTTAAATGTTCCTGACCACACTAACAGTAATGAGAAGAACACTGATGCCCAACCTCAGTCTCAGTCTAGAAAGGCTGGGGGAGCGGCTTACTCCCCCCATTGCCGTTGCCGTGGGAGATGGGCCTGTCGCGCAGCTTAGAATGGGCAGCGGTGGGGGTGCAAATGCCACACTGGACCTGGCGGACCTTCACCGCGACTTGTCTCTCAGCAGCCCCATATGCCGCCGCCGCCCCCCCCCGCCGCCATCGCATGCATCGAGCCTGGAACAGCTGCTCCCGCTGGGACCGCGCCAGCCCCCTGCCAGCCCCCTGCCCTACGTCAGCCCTCATGTTGAGGCACGGCACGGGTCTGCCGCCAGCCAAATCGCCCGTGGCACTTTATGCCCGGCAGATTATGAGGGATTACTGAAAAAATGACAAGCGACCAGGCCATATTTACTGCGTCTTGCCATTATCCTGTCCGATATTAAAAATATAAAAACTTACTAACAACATAATGATGTAAAACAATACATATAGTCGTTACTTTATCGCTCATGGATCTGTAAATCTTGTAAATGTATGCGCTAGGATGCATGCATTGCTTGATAATGTAGTCTGTCACTTTAAAATGATGCTATATAATGCTTCATTCGATTCAGTGGGCCTGCTGTGAATCGCTTTTCTGAAGGGATGCCTTTAAATCATCACGCGCAAGAGCGTGTATGTGTGTGTGTGTGTGTGTGTGTGTGTGCCATCTGGAGCCAGCTTCCTGAAATGGTCGCTTGAGTTTATTATTTACAACAACAAGGAACATTTTGGGCCCTAAATGTCCATAGGGGCCCAAGCATGAGGTTAACATTTAACGAGATTCCAACCGAAAAATGCAATTATAGCGCTGAGGAAGGCAGGGCGAGTGCAAAAACGTCGGGGATCTCGCTGGTGCTTTTTCGCTTGAATCTCTTTCATCCATTGCTGAAAGACAACCTGAGGTCCAGGAAAAACTGCTGAGCTCACATCTCGACTTGGTGCATGCGTTGCCGTATTGCGAGCACTGCCGCATTCGGACATGCCAGCATGCACCCATAAGCGGGTTGGAGAGGGCAGATAGAGGGCAAGGACCACCACTCCCCATGCTGAGGGGGGGGTAACAGACCTCACTAATGACCGGGAGAAATTCCTACAAGGAACACATACACAAACTCAATTAGCAAGTCTTAAATATTAAAATACCAATGAATAAGTAATCAGTCAATTAATTAGCAAAACAATAGCATCTTACATTACCAAGGCTAAATGCATCCACATGTGTATTGTTGCTATGCCACTCTGGCAGGTACCATCGTATGACACACCTGATTGACTTCACCTTTAAGTTGATACTTGAAAAATGTGATTTTGCCAAAAAAATGTGGAGCTTAAGTGAAATTGTTAAGTCATTGATAGAGATACGTCAACTCATCCTGATCTCCAGTCTCTTTCTTATGTAACGGCTTTGCTAAAAGACTCACTTTGATGCTACTGATGCTACACTGTGATACAATGTCATTTATTTTAACTTTGTCATGAAGGATAGCTATTATGGAAATGGTTGCAGGTATGAGCATCAGCAAAAGGAACAAAAAGTAAACATGATTTTTCTTCCTCTACAGTCTGCCTTGGGCTCTTTGAAAATAATAATAATGGAATAACAACAACACCAAAAAAAAAAACTATCCTCTGTAGGTTCAGCTCTGATGTGATGCCAGCAAAAATCCACCCGAGGTTCAGTCGCCAGGGTGATGCTGCGTCTTCGGTAAGGAAAGGACAACCTGCAGTACAGAGGCCCTGCTCCCTGCTGAGCCTCATGGGAACAAACCCTGCCTTTGATCACATGACATTTTAGGTCTGGATGCCTGTTGTTATTTCCCTGGTCATGTGATCAAACAGACTCAGGGCATTCAGGGACTGCTATGAATGATGTTCATAGCAGAGAGTAACTGCTGGTTTTTGAGCTGGCTAATCTAACGTGGGGGTGGCATCCTGGGGACGCGGCATTGTTTTGGATGGGGTTGTGTGCCTGCCTTTACCCGGGGTCTGGGTGGGGGCTACACAAAGCCAGGCTGATGCCGCAGGGAAGACAGTATCAAATACTCCTTCTCTATTCCCCCAGACAGAAAACTACAGGACACTATAAAATGCTCTTTCATCTTCCCTGACATACTTGCACTCTAGGTCTGGGGGGGGGGGTTGATATTCAATGGATTTTATGACTTTTGCATCACGGTTCCTCTTGTGTGCAGGGAAAGCAACAACCCAGTGTAGCATCAACACCCCCCTACCCCCAACAATTTTTACTGACAGCTTGAGGTTGGGTGGGGTATGTGGTTTACTAAGTCGATGCTCCCCCAGGAAGGGCTGACCTGAGCATGTCGTTAGTGACACTAGAAGTGTGAGGCATTAAAGAACTCCTCTTACATTAAAAGAGAAAAGCAAGTAAGATCCACGACACTGTTACATCTTTCATAAAATGAAGCACAGGGAAGCGAAGGGCACTATTCGTTAAATGGCTTTCCTTTAATTACCTGCTACTTAACATGAAATGCAATTATTCTCATGCTACGCTACACAGAATTCATTTGGTTGCGCATCCAGTCAGGATATTAACAGTTGAATACGTTGTGTTATGAATTGTTAATGCTCTGATCTCGTTAGATCGTCAGTTGTGTTACTCATCGATGGGGTTCATTTCACGATAAGAGTCTTGATTTAGCTGCCTGCCTGAATGACTGAACTTTCAATGTCAGCGATGAGTACGGCTGAGCATCAATCAATAAATTAAAATGATTTAATTTAATATCAGTTTAATATGCGGACTGAATTAAATTTCAGCTTTTAATAACTAGCGATGCCCATTCATCACCTGATAACACGGTTGCAGTGGAGAGCATTGAAAGTGCACTTTGATTAGAAGATGGAAGGAAAACAAATGCAGAGAAAATTGTTTAGATTTTTAGAACGGTGTGAAAATTCAGCTTTTTGATGCCAGGAGGTGCATTTTTACAGTAATTTGTGCATTTTCAGAAAGAAAAAGCCCCTACCTGCACTTTGTTGGTCTCTAAACCGGCCTTCTCATTATTGGTCTTGGTAGCCTTGTCTGCTGCCTTCTTCTGTAGATGGGGACCTCGGCCGAAGAAGATGTAGTTGACGAAAGCGTACTCCAGCAACGCCAAGAAGACGAAGAAGAAGCAGCCCATCAGATAGATGTCGATGGCCTTGACGTAGGGGATCTTGGGTAGGGTCTCGCGCAGGTGGGTGCTGATGGTGGTCATGGTCAACACCGTGGTAATTCCTGGTGCGGGAGGGAAGAGCATGCAGGACATCCATCAGCCTCAGGGGCGGTAGGGGGTTCAGCAGATTTCTGGGCATACGACACAGCCTGATACCCTTCCAAACGAGTGACAGCCCACTGTGCCAACAGCAGCCCGCCTCCTGGGGGATTCTGGGATTGCTTCATTATTCATTAGGATCTTGATGCCATTGAACGAGCATTTCATTATCCCTAGATAAACCTTGGTGGACCTTCTATGAGAATTATGCAGAGAAACCCAGATTCTCGTGAGAGATGTGTAATGTTTGTATTATCTCTACATGAGTGCATATTCGCTCTAGCAGAGCACAGGCTAACCATGTTATGAAAACACAAAGTGGAATTTCAGAATGCTTTCTGGAAATAATCAAAGTGGGATCTTGTGTGTTCTGAAATTTATATACAGAAATCATACCATTTAAAAATATACAAAGATAAGCGAATACAAGCTCAACACTATTTCTAACAGCAATAGTGTAAAACTATACAGGTTATGTTTATAATATTGACTTCCTATCCATGTCCTTTGTCATCTATCCATTGAGGTGAATTTCAGTGTGACTTATCCTATTACAGTTACCTAACTTCCACAATCAAACACTAGAATTTAATATAAACTTAAACCTAAGCAGTGCTTCAATCACATTGCTTTCCTGGAAGGTTATACACTGAAAATTAGATGCATCCCAATGTGGTGCATCGGTGATTGTAGTAAAACTGTAAATATTTGAGAAGCACCAATTTCCAGGTGTAACATTGCCTTGACGACCAAGAGCCAAAAATGTCAATATTTGATGTGATGAAAATTCTATCAATAAAATAAAAGCAATTGCGGTTCCAGGCCATATCCTTGATATCCTCTAGCCATTGGAGGCGAGAGCGCCATGTTTCCCGGCCTTCCCCATGGCCAGCCACGTCTCAGTGCGGCCGTGCAGGACAAATACACCCCCTCTGGAGGTTCGTGATAAGGGAGAGCCTGGCTCTTGGCCACCTCTCCTGGCCCGCATTACAGATCTGCTGCTGGAGATTTGGACAATTCAACCCTAAAAACCCAGTTTGATCAGCGTCATGTACTTCTGTGCCGGTCCATCTCTGCTCTTATGAGGTCGAGTACCTTTTGTGTAAAATAAAATGTTCAATAACACTTTACATTTACTGCACCTTCATACTGCATTCATTATGCACTCATAGAACATTAACTGCACCTTCATTATGCGTTCATAGGACATTCATAAGAAGAATGAAAGTATGCCTTAAGATTCAAACATACTTTAACAGCTTTTATATACATTAATAGCAAGCATTATTTGATAATTTTCTGAATGCAATATGAATGTGCACCGGATGATCTGTGAATGCATTATGAAGATGCACTGAATGTTCTGTGAATGCATTATGAAGATACACCAAATATTCTGTGAATGCATTATGAAGATGAACTGAATGTTCTGTGAATGCATTACGAAGTTGCAATGACTGTTCTGTGAATGCATTATGAAGGTGCAATGAATGTTCTGTGAGTACTTTATGAAGATGCATTGAATGTACTTTGAATGCATTACTGTATGAAGGTGCATTGAACATTCCATGAATGCATAAAAATGATGCAGTTAATGTAAAAAATTAGTAAATGTTCTGTATACGTTTTAGGAAAAACATCAGCTAAGACTCAACATCATATGTACACATCTCTTTATATGAAGCTGCAAAATATTATGCATGTATAAGGCAATCTGCCATAATTTTCATATGTCATTTATAGAAATGATTGATTCTCCTGACTCTTCCAAAAACAGGGCAAGATACGTTATGAACCAGCAGGACATGGTCTGTATTTCACTCGCAAACATCAGGATTTGCATGATTTATGCTTTCAGTCTGTCCTTTCAGTCTGTCCTAGACAAACGCTGCATTCCCGCCCCGTGGTTCGAACTGTTCATGCCATGACCAGCTCTGCTCCGCATCGGATCAGCGGCTCTCCCTGGAGAATCAGATCATCCTCAGCTAAGTGCCAAGTCCTTCACCACCCAGAGAGGAAGAGGAGGGAAGGATCAGGAACCACAACGTCCTCACTCCCAGGTTGCTTTCGGTTTAGCTAGAGAGCCCAGCCTGCTAGCCTGTCAGAATGGCCCATGTTTGCTCAATGCTGGGTCTCCCATCAGAACCTTGCCCCCCCTCCCAAATAACTCCAGTCGATTCAACAAAGCTTCAGTCTCGTTAATCATGTCTTCATTATCTCCACATTTGAAAATTGCCTAAAATTAACAACAAAAATAATGGATGGTTCACCGATACTCCATCTATTCAGTGTTGCCTCAAAATATAGTCTGGGGGTCCTCAAGGACTAGGCTGGGAAAAGTGCATCAATTAACAATAATTTAATAAATGCAGGAGGCGACATTTTGTCAGGGGGCTCAGAATCCTTAGCTACGCCCCCGCAGATACAGAATCACTTGCTCTTCGGTTTATAGTTTATCTACCCAGGATTAAGACAGAAATCAAAGAGTGGAGGAGGTGGGTATTTAGATGGGCACCTAGAGCGACTCTGGCAGCGGAGGCGTCATAGTTGATCCAGAAGGAGACCCAGGAGAGGATGGTGATCAGGATGGAGGGCATGTAGGTCTGCAGGATAAAGTAGCCGATGTTCCTCTTCAGTTTGAAGCTCAAGGAGAGCCGGGGGTAGGAGCCTGGGAGGGAAAGAGACCCCACAAACACACACAGACAGACATATGTAAATGCAGCGGCATATGGGGTGGGGGGGCAATCAGACGAGCGTGGTGACACTAACGATGCGGCACAGCTAG
This sequence comes from Pollimyrus isidori, assembly GCA_019775955.2. NCBI lineage: Eukaryota > Metazoa > Chordata > Actinopteri > Osteoglossiformes > Mormyridae > Pollimyrus > Pollimyrus isidori. The sequence goes on from JABFDZ020000115.1 coordinate 1,385,926, forward strand.
CAGGATACTCAATAATATCGGCGGGGAAAAAAGTTTAATCAAATACCAGGCTGACTGCTGTACCGCGGTGCTTGTTAGTAGGAACAGTGATCTGTAATTGGCTAGACTTCTTTAAACTGTCAAGTGAGGCTTATTATGGGATTATGAAACACGCTCACATAGTTATTATGATGATTTAAAACTTTACTCTGAGTTCTTTTTAAATTAAGCTAAACCCTTAAAATGCAATTTCTATTGAAATAAAGAACTATAGTGCGAGTAAAGAAATAACCTTGGTAGATACTTATACTTTTACTACTGTAAGTATAAAAGTTTAAAAAAACTTTTAAATTAGATTAAGTTCAGTTAGAACTTTTAAGTTATATTTAACGAAATGATAATATATACAATATTATAAATTATGAATACGATGTAATTTCGCAGAAATCATTATTTATTATTGCTTATCATTGTTTATTATGTATTGTTACTCTATTCATGTGTAAGTGTCTTTTTACTGTCTAAATATAATTGTTGTGCTACTGTAAACTGCTGACTGAAATTTCCTTAAGGGTGAATAAAGTTTCTGTCTGTCTGTCTGTCTGTCTGTCTATCTATCTATCTATCAATCATACCATATATTTCTTAAGGGTGGTGCTGTAACGTCAATGTCTTTATATGTCTGTTTATATGTATATATGCACCGCACCAAAAATCTAAAAATGTTAACGACACACAGAAACACAAAATACACAGTTATGAAGAACATCTCCAATAATGTAAATCTTTAAGTGAATAAGATGTCAGTAAGAATCGGGTATGTGCAAAGGCAGCAGCCTGGAATGCCGGCATACCGGTGGTGAAGACCACTTTTTTGGAGAGCGTTTCGTAATTGATGATGGAGAACTGGGGCAGCTCGATGTTGTCCACCCCCGTGACAGCGCTGCCACCTTTCCAGTAAAACTCGATGTCATCGGTGGTGTAGCCATCTGAAATAGAAGGTGGGGGGAGGGGGGGGGGGCGGCGTGTTCTACTGGTTTGCCTTACAACGTGTGACACAGGGGAGAGGAGTAGAAACCAGGCCGGCCTGGAGAAGGCTGAGCAAGCGATGCCGCAAACAGCAACAGCAGCAGGTGCCAGTGGTGGTGTTGGGGGGGTTGGGGGGGGGCAGTAAAGGTGCCTCGGACTCTAAGTGGGAAGGTTGCCTCTGTTTTATCGGTGGGTGTTGATCCTTCACCTAACTACCCCCTTCACCCCATGAGGGGCCCATGAACCCCCCCACAAACAACAGCTCCTGTATGCACAGATTAAACTGTGTCCAAAGCAAAAAAAAACACACACATACATATCTGTGGGAGTTTAAGCCCCCTACTGCTGAACAGAAAGAGCAGCAGCCACTGCTGCTGGTGGAGTGAGTCAGTATTCCCCACCTTCCAAGATTATGTAAGAGAGACTAAATCTAAAGTCCATCCTACCGACGGGAAGCCAGCGCACCCGTGCCAGTGGGCCCTGGGGCGGGAAGGGGCGGCTGAGTCCTGAGGACTCTCCAGACGCAGAATCATCTCTGTACGGGAGCCGTCCCCAGAGGTCGGACCCATCCCATTGTCCCGCTGGTCGTTTAGGTCACTTCTGACGTATTCCAAGATCCCTTCCATTCCATAACGAATGAGCCATCCGGGTGCGCCAACAAAATACCGTGACCATTTTAAACTGACTGGAGCAACAGAGTCAACCTGTTTGTCTGAGAAATAAAGTCATCATGAATCACGGGCCAAGATCAACAAGAGGCAATTTGGGGCAGCGAACGATACGATTTGAGGAGGGGAAACAAACAGCATTTTGGTTGTGTTTGTGGCGGGGGTTAATCATGCTTTACAGTTCATTACATTAGGTCTCTGTGCCCATGCCGGAAACTTGTGGGTTCAAATCCTGTGGCCAGCAGAGTAAACATGCCACTTTTGTGCCCTGGGGGGCAACTGCTATGCTATGCTAACCTTCTCTGCTCTCTGACCCCACACTTGCTCTCCACAGTATATACATGTCTGTGGGGGCCCGTTTGTTGGTTTGGGTGCGCCCCCACTCATAAAGTAACTTCACCCCCCCTTAAATAATAAATAGTAGCAGGCTCATTAGCAAGACATGAGGCTTCAGCATCTCCTAAATAAGGAGCAAATTATCTTCCCTGCCTTTCAAATTTTTTAATTAAAACAAAGAATAATTTTTGACTTTCCTGTATTTTAACTTTAATCCGACAGTCAATCATAACATACAGTATCAGTCGTTTATTAGTATACTTTCATTTTTTCTTTTTGGGGCACCACAGTGGCACCGAGGTTGGCACTGTTGCCTCTCACCTCTGGGACCCGGGTTTGAGTTTCTGCCATGGTTCCGTTTCTGTGGATTTAGCATGTCGTTGTGGGGTTTCCGCCAGGTTCTCTGGTTTGCCCCACAGTTAGGTTATCTGTGTTGCTAAATTGCCCGTGAGTGTGTGCCATGTGATGGGTTGGCATCCCATCCTGGGTGATTCCCTGCCTTGCCCCTCTAGTTTCTGGGATAGGCTTTGTGATCCAGTGTAGGACAAGTGTGTGGAAAATGTGAAATGATGGTTAATTATACATTATTTAATGTGGTGACTGTTGGTGGCCAACAGATGTCCCCCTGAACCTCAGGGACCCCACGCAAATGGGTGGTTTGGGTGGCAGTAAACACTGATGCTGTATTTTTCTCATGGAAAGATGGAGAGCGAGATGTGAATCATGAAAATAACCCAGCACCCTTTCGGCGAAGCACAAATGACCTCGACGCTAATAATTTATCAATCTCTAGCCGCTGCGTGCCTTGTTATTCCGTACACACAAAGCGAACGGCCATGTTTCTCTCTCCTATCATTCATTCTGCTTTTATTTTTTGTTCAACTGCATTTGGCAGTGCTGGACGACCCCCCCCCCCTCCAGTGTTTGCAGACACCGGGCGCGCTTTTAGCTCGCGCTGCTATGGCGGAGCGCTGAGCGCGGCCGCGGGCCAGGGGCCTGCCACACAGACACCAGACTAGCGCGGCCCGGTCCTGGCAGTGCCGTGCGTCAATAAAGCCCGAGCCAGAACCCTGACTCACTCGGGGGACAGCAGATGTCCGCACAATAGCCCCCCCGCCACACTGCTATTGGGCCAGAGCAGTGCCATCGATTACCCTAATTAGACAGGAAAGCGCTGATTCGGTGCCACACATGATGTCACCCCCGCAGATGCGATTCCCCAAACGTTGGGCACGTGACTTCTGCGAGGTCCAGGCCTGCGAGGGAGCCGCTGTTTCACGCACTGCCAATTCCGAGCTCCACGACACAACAGCGGGGAGATAAATCAATGCCGTTCAAGGTCTTTCTCCCCACGACAGAAGAGCTCCTTCTAGGAGATAGGCCGCTACCTCCATCAGCCTCTCTTACATCCTCTAATGAAAGATAAGCTTTTTATTTATTATTTTTTTTGTTACATCCAGCCCTTTTTGCAATTTTTAAACTTCCAACTCTGAACTGAAGAAAGACGTTTTATAAATTACATGATGGAGGTTTGATTTAGCCTGCTGGCTCTAGGTTGAAGTGGGTAAATGACTATTACGGTTGGTCACGTGATTCTCGTTCTGCCGATCTTTCAGGCTCTCATTTGCCCTTTGCACAAGGATCACTAGGTACGACCAGAAGAACACCGTATTTCAAACCCATTTACACATTGTGTATAGGTCCCACATCTTTAATAACTATCCCCCATAATGCACTGCAGGAAAACAAGGTGACTGTTACCGCAGGGTGTGTTGGGATTGACTCACACTTAATATGGATCATTTGGCCCTGCAGTGGGTGGCTGGTGGGCACTCCCGTTAAAACTGTATCCCACTGTATCTCACTCTTCTGCCTGGCTATGAGTTTTCGACCCCGACCCACCACGGAAGCCCTGCTAGAGCTCTTTCCCAAGTCCACTAAAGTCCAGAGCACCCGCCCCCACAGCCCCTGCCAATGGACTCTCCGGGACGGGCAGCCGTTGGCAGAGCCTGGAGTCGCACGTAAAAGCTGACGGCAGCCTTTGGCTTCCTGCCAAGCCAGCGCTGGCCCCGTGGGGTGCTGGAGCAGCCAGAAAATGGTGGAAGGAACAGGAAACTGAGAAGAACCCACAGAGCAGCATCGCTGCGGTGAGCAGCTCATCCTGTTCTCCTTAGCGAACTTGTTTTGCCAATTTAGTGAAAGAAAGAGCAACTTAGGGGACAGCCGGAGCCTCAGTGAAGCACATACACGGGCACAGGCTAACAGGGAAGGAAGGTAAACCAGCACAGCCGGAGCCTCAGTGAAGCACATACACGGGCACAGGCTAACAGGGAAGGAAGGTAAACCAGCACATCCGGAGCCATAGTGAAGCACATACATGGGCGTATAGGCTAACAGGGAAGGAAGGTAAACCAGCACAGCCGGAGCCATAGTGAAGCACATACACGGGCGTATAGGCTAACAGGGAAGGAAGGTAAACCAGCACATCCGGAGCCTCAGTGAAGCACATACACGGGCACAGGCTAACAGGGAAGGAAGGTAAACCAGCACAGCCGGAGCCTCAGTGAAGCACATACACGGGCACAGGCTAACAGGGAAGGAAGGTAAACCAGCACATCCGGAGCCATAGTGAAGCACATACATGGGCGTATAGGCTAACAGGGAAGGAAGGTAAACCAGCACAGCCGGAGCCATAGTGAAGCACATACACGGGCGTATAGGCTAACAGGGAAGGAAGGTAAACCAGCACATCCGGAGCCTCAGTGAAGCACATACACGGGCACAGGCTAACAGGGAAGGAAGATAAACCAGCACAGCCGGAGTCTCAGTGAAGCACATACACGGGCACAGGCTAACAGGGAAGGAAGGTAAACCAGCACAGCCGGAGCCATAGTGACCAGAGTACAAGCTTCCCACACACAGAACCGGTCAAAAGTTTGGACACATCCACAAAGGAGGGAGATAGTGTTGCATCACATGACCAGGCTACCAGACCTAATCAAGCCGAGATGGTTTTACCAGAGAGTGAAGGAGTCCTAACCCACACAGTGGTACCCCCCGCCCCCCCCAAACAGACTATTATTTTTTATACTTTCTTGATCAGTGCATAATCCATATTTTCCATTTCATAGTTTTTATGTCTTTATAATCATTCAAAGATATATATAGAGAATAGTACAAATAAATCTTTCTATGTGTGGATGTGTCCAAACTTCTGACTGAAACTGTATGCGTATTGAAAAATCACATAAATTCATGATTCTGCACACATACAGTGAAGGTAAAATGTTTTAATTATTCCAATTATGGGTAAAACACATTCATCCTTCCAAGTAATTTTTCCTGGACAGGGTGACCTGGAGCCTATCCCAGGCAGCATGGAACAAGGCAGTGGGACACCCATGACGAGATGCCAGTCCATCACAGGGCACGGGTCACACTGGATGGGACGCCAGTTCATCACAGGGCACAGGGTAGGAACACCCTGGATGGGATGCCAGTCCATCACAAGCTAGGCACGGGGCAGGGGTCACCCTGGATGGGACGCCAGTTCATGTCAGGGCATATACAGGCAATTTTGAGATGCCAGAATGTCTTTGGTGTGTGAAGTAAATCAACATACCCAGGCAAGCAGATATGGGGTTCCAACCCACAGCCCTGCAGCTGTCAAAAGCAACAGTGCCGCTCACTGCGGCATTGCACCACACTGGGGATACTCTTTTTAAACACCTCCACGTTTTTTTAACTAGTTCTATAGATAGCCCCTAATATGTTTTGTTTATAAAATCACTTTAAGTGCCAGGATCTGGTTTACGAACGCAGGCTTCACCCCGCTTTCCCTTCACTGAGTGATGTCACTGTGCTATTTTCAGTCAGCGCGCACCATGCTAACTTAACTCTGCTCTAGTTACTTTTAATATTCACTGGCGAACCCACGTCAAGCACCTGCAGCCAAATAGGCTTTGGCTCAGAGGAAAACTCCATTAAGAGGTGAGGAACAAGTGCAGAAACAACAGCTCTCCACTACCCATCAGTGTGTTATTAAACTGGAAACTGGTTTGGAGTGGATTAGCCTTTCCCGGAACCGGGGGTGTCGTTAGACCTATTTTAGCCCCCCCCCCCAAATAAACGTGTATTTATTGGCTTAAGTCATGATGAGGTTTTTATATGTTTGATATGACCATCCCCTAGTAAAGATTCAACCCACCTATCCATTCATCTATAACTAGTCCCTTGACCAGCACTATAGCTAGTAACCAGTTTAGCTGCAATCGTGCCAAGTTACATGTAGGCCATAATAATGCTGACATGATCCCAATCTAAAAATACAATAGTGTGCAAATCTTTGTCTAGTTTTGCAGAGAAGAGTGTGAAAATAACAGTCAAATCAGAAGAGTAACTAAGAACATTATTCACACTGGAACAAATACTATCTTTATTATCTACTATTAATAAACTGAACTAAATCCTTCCCTACATGCCTAATCCCCATGATTTTCCACCCCAAGACTTCATAATTTGCAAGTAGTGAAATTAAAGTTTTATTAATAGAACTTCGGTACGATAATGACGAGCATGACTGAATGTAGGTTAACAATAATTATCAAAATACGTAACAGACTGTGCTGAGCAAGAAAGGAATTCAGAAGTGTATATTTATTTATTGGACATGGACCTGTCTGAGGTGTCAATTACAATCCAGATACTTCCCATATGGGCTGAAGTATAAATACCTTCAGAGGGTCTCTGGGGTCTAAAGCCACCAAGTGATACATGTGGGCTTCTTTTTTAGAAATGCTGTAATGCTGCCTACCTCAGCAAGGGGTGCCCTACTGTCAGAGGCAGGTAATCCCAAGTGATTTCATCCCCTTTAAATATTAAAGGCTAATTCAGGATTTTTTGACAATATATTTTTTCAAAGTATTTACATGTAATTCAATATAAAGACGAGCAAAGAAAATAGTTGAAAATGGTGAAAAGGCACAATTTTCTCTTCACATAACGTGCAAAAAATGAGCCTTTAATGCACGTCGGTAAGAAAGCAGCTCGTTATGTGCTTTGCCTAACGAGGCCATGTGATACGGCTCTGTCCACTTCATCAGTCAAGTAAATAAGCCAGGGTTACGCTCAGGCTGAGAAGGCAGCCTTCTCAGCTTCCATGCAATCGCTTGCAACGGTTTGCCCCGTGACAGAAAGTCACCGCAACAAGCCTTTCAGATTACATTCTGCCGATTAAATCCATCGGCCACAATGCACGACAAATCCGTCTGTTCCGGTGCATACGTGTCCCGCTTTCGCTGCTCCAGCTCGGTGGAAACAGAAACAGAAAGATGGCCACAGTGCCATAGTGACTCTACAGAGTTGCTAGATCAAATTGGCAGAGCAGGTTTGAGTGGGAGAGATTCCTTGATTCCTTCCTCGCATCTGTGGACTTGCATCTGAGACGGTGACGGTGACACTGACTGCGTTGATACGCACCTTAATAAACCGATTATGATCGGCGTCTGGCCCTTAAACCGATTACTCAGCTGTAACCCATTTATTTGAAATCCATTTATCCCACCTAGGTTATACGATCATAAACCGATTTCAAATGCCATGTAAACCCTTAAACGGATTACAGTCCGTGTATTGATGCGCCAAATCAAAATCCCTTTCACGCGAATTATGAGTGACCCGGATGTGACTAAAAGTGACTAAACCCGATTACGGAGCCGGTCATGTAAACACAGTAATTGGGTTATTAAAAACACATGCAGGCACCTTAATTGGGTTATTGTCCTAATTGGTCTATTCTAAATAAATTGATTACTGAGTGCATGTAAACGCAGTCTGAGACAAAGGTTTTAAGGGATTCAAACAGAGCAAAGGACGTCCTTGGATTGATATTTAAAGAGGAAAGGACACGGCAAAGAATCTAAGGGTTTCTTAATATTAACAGGAGACGTTTAATAACCACTGACATTTATCAGACATTATCATGCAAAGCAACTTATAGTGCTTATTGTGGCATTTCTAGCATAACACTCCATTTGATGAGCAATTCACCAAAACTGTATCTCTCATCTTCATGGACATGGCGATCTCCCAACTGAAAGGGGGTATCTGACTACAAACTGATTTAATTTCAACTGAAAGGGGGTATCTGACTACAAACTGATTTAATTTCAACTGAAAGGGGGCATCTGACTACAAACTGTTTTAATTTCAACTGAAAGGGGGTATCTGACTACAAACTGATTTAATTTCAACTGAAAGGGGGTATCTGACTACAAACTGTTTTAATTTTTTATGCAAATATCTCATTATTCATTGACAAGATTAATTTGTTAACTGTTGATGTAACCCCAAACTGCTTGTAATGCTTGCATAATAAAGTTACAGTACCTAAAGCAAATTAAAAATCTGATCGAATATCCAAAATGTGAAGACACTGTATTTGTCATGTGTGCAAAAATGTTCAAACGAACAGTTACACTCTAGTGGTCGTCAATAGGCATGATATTCATCTGAAAAACGTTCTCTGCTGAATTACACTGTATGTGCAAAAATGTGTTATCAAAAGTGAATGAATAATTGCTTTTCAAAGTAATTCACCCTCTTTTTCCCCTGCAAGAAAGAGAATGTAAAATATGTTCGCAAGACTTTTGCAGGGAAGATATTTCCCTCGTTTTTACACCAAAGTGAAACTGAAAATGGCAGCAGCGGGGGGGGGGCGTAAAGCTGCCTCAGGTGTTTGCCCTGCGCCTCCCCCAGGAAGACACCTTTAATCAAAGTGTGCTATCGCCAGGGAGCGATGGAAACAATCTGCGAGTGTCTGCTGGTCCCTGGGGGGGATTCTGAGGGAGCCACAGTCAGTGAAAGATTAGCGATTTTAGCCTTAGAGAGAGTTTTGAGCTGCTGGAGATGCAGCTGAGGGGATTGCGTGTGCGGGCACCGCGAAACACAGGCAGCTGGAGAGCCCCGTGCAAACAATCCCATAAGACATCAACCATCTCAGCCCCTTCACCGATCTTTTCGAATGCCACTCTCAGGACAACGTTACAGCCGGTATAACGTTTGTTACAATACTGGTAGGGACCAAATCAACCCTGAACCCCAAGCCCCTCTAAACACACGGTACTCCAACAATATCGGCCGGGACCCATCTCAGTATTATCCAAACCTAGGTCCCTGGCCTCTGGCCAAAAGATTACATAATAAGTCAATAATTCCCACGCCATATTAAATAGAATAAGTATTCTTATTGTTTTTTTTTTATACATTGTTTTTATTACTCGTTGCATTGTATGATGTTGTGCTATGTATAAACCATGTCTAGGAGGAATTTCTGTTACTTTGTAATGGACAACAGAATTTTCTTGAATCTGAGTGTTGAATCTCTTTTTGCTCATTGCAGGGGTTTGTGTTAAATCATGCAAAGCCAGCTATCTCTCAAATTGGCAGCCTCAGAAATCACAGTCCTTTGAGCCAATTGTACGCTAATTTTGAAACAGTGCATTTATAAGATCTTGCTTTTTGTGAAAATGAAAAATGTTTCTGAATTTACATGTTCTCTCTTTTTCACAAATCTTGTAAATAAAAAATAAATTCGATCTTTAGATTTTTCACTTGGGTTAATTTTTACATCTTGTGATTTCCCTATACATACACGTTGAGTTTCAAAATAAATTTACATCATTTCTTTTTCCTTTTTTGTCCAAATACAGATTCAGATCTTGCACAGTGTTATGAACTATGTTAATTCTCACAAGTTTTTAATAGCCATTGTTTGCTGTAACAACTGGAAGACCATCATATTTACTGCCTCCCTACTTATTTACTTATGTGGTTTTAGTTCTCTTTCAAGTTTTGGAAACAAGGAAGTGTTGCAGTTTCATCTGCGCACACACAGGTTTTGTAATTTTATCATTGTGGGGACTCTCCATTCATTTCTGTGAGGAAAACTCTAATCCCAACATGACAACCTTAACCCTCACCCAGTCCTAACCTTAACCATAAGTAACCAAACTAAATGTAAGACCTTTGGCATTTTTAGTTTTTTGATTGAATTTACAGATGTTTGTGGGGACCTGAAAAATGCCCCCCACAATATCAAAATAACAGGTTTATATCACATTGTAGGGGACATTTGGTCCCCACAATGTAATCTAAACAAAATCCACATACCCACACACACACACACACACACACACCTCTAGAGGGGTCCTATAGTCTTTTTCTGCCTATCAACATCAGATGCTCATTACTCACAGCTGTGTTTACAAGTTCGACACGCTATGCCCAAATGCGGGAAACAGACAGTGTTAAAGTTAGGGGCCGTGAACAGTGCTGGCCTTTTTAGCTATAGCTAAACGTGCCAGATACAGTCAAAGATACTAATGGGGATTGTCTTTCACGTTCCAGTAAATAAGGAGCAGGTTCACAGAGAAAGGCCACGCTGATTTGGAAAGAAGGTAGTGGCCAGGTCATTCATCAAGAACATAAATAGACTTTTTTTTTGTAAGGAATATGAGGTCTAACTCACTAGAAAACTGCAGACCCTTATGAAAAAACCAGCACAAACCAGCATAGTTGGTTACTAGCATGACTAGCATAATGTCACGTCCTGCGTCGTCCGTCCCGTTCCAGCCCTGTGTGTCGCCACGCCCACCTTATTCCCTCTTGTGATTACC
>JABFDZ020000115.1:1412904-1429398 GCA_019775955.2 Pollimyrus isidori
GCTCAGCACCACGCATACAGTCCATAATGGGGGCTCAGCACCACGCATACAGTCCATAATGGGGGCTCAGCACCACGCATACAGTTCATAATGGGGGCTCAGCACCACGCATACAGCTCATAATGGGGGCTCAGCACTTTGCAGTACACTCTGTAGTAGGGGGGCACACAAAAAAAGCTTGGATGAAAAAAAAATACAGCTCCTGCCTTAGAGGCTCAGATCTGGTTCAAATAAGAACAAAAACCAACATTGTAGACAGAGGTTTAGAACAGTTCTAAATAAGGAAAGTTCAGCACCACCAAGAGAGGCTTAAAACAACACAAATGAGGACACTGGACTCAGGCTTACATCATCTAAATAAGGGCAATTTAGACCCATATATAGATGCTTAGGTACAGTTTAAGAAGGAAAGTTCCGTACCCTGAATACAGGCATAGAATGAGAGTCTCCTTAGGTGCTGCTCCAGAGATCACAAAATACATCTCGCATTGGCCATGTACCCATCTGTGAACAAGATATTGTGTTTCAAGCTAATAATTTGCTGAATTGTAAAAAAAAAAATCACTGGCATGTAACGGGCTAAGTAAACTAACCAGTGATGTTCAAGTTTAATGCAAGATCATCTCTGCAAAGGCAATGAAAAATGTTTTGGATTGTTATTAGTTTCTGGCCAACTGGCCCATCCATTCCGTAAAACACCAGTAATTCAGGAACTCCGATGTATCGTCTACTTCTGCTTCAAGCCCACTTTTAATAGCGTGACCGATGCATATGTCAGACGCTAGGATGTGGAGCCTGCTGGAAAAGGATAAGGGTGCTGAGATGTGCGCAGGTCACACTGTCTGTCTCCCGGGGATCTTCATCCTCCTTGCTTGTCGGGTCCGGACTCAGATGGATGCACCAGTAGGTGTGTCGATTGCCAGGGGGTTGAGATGTGGAGTGTGTCACCTCGGCAGGCCTGTCACTCATTTCTGCGCCAGTGCAGTGGCCCATGATGTCATTTCTCTGCCACATTCACCCTGGGACTGTCGCTAAAAAGCTATCGATCGCTGTATTATCTCCACTTTCACGGAGCTCTGACTTCGTTAACAGACCCACAAAGACTCTCAGGCCAGGTCTGCAGCAGGATCGGAAAAAGCAAACTAACAAACCATAAAACACATGAATGCCCAAGGTATATTTTCCTTATAGAGGTGTGACTTTATATATTACAGAATAACAAACCAGGCATGATCTGATCACTCTGAATTAACAAGTTGGACACTTCTGGCTGGGAAAACAGCTTGAATGATTTTTGTTCATGGCGTTCAAAGCTTGCTCACGTTTATCAGCTGAAACACTTGTGAAAAGGAAAAATTTTGCATTTGAACAAGTTTGCTTCTATTGCACTTCCATTCAGTCCAATTTATAGTAGAATGTGATACTTATCTGAATGACAAGAAGCACATTTCTTCATTCAAATGAGCATTTTAGTTTATAAGGCATATATGCATAGTACTCTCATCATATTGTTTAAATTTAATTGTAGGATTAGCCTGGTTTGTATCGTGTACTTTTAATAGAACAGGCTAATTATTATCACTGTGTTCTAATCTTGTAAGTATTCAAATGAAAAAAAAATAATGACTTGCAGCTTATATGAAAAAGGGTTGGAAATTATTTTTGAAACATTGTGAAAAAAATTCTGGAAATCCTGTGACTAAAATACAGATGGAAAAAGAGTTGCCATTAGTATCCGGCAGTGTGATAGAGCATTATCAATACAGGCATCTGTAATTCCCACAATTGATGCAGCTATCTACCAACGTCAGGGTGAATGTCAGAAAAAGTAATGACTGCTTATTTTCTAATACTCCATAAATACCTAGCTATTTTTTGGTTTATAATTGTGATTATAATTCCATTATAATAATTACCTTTTTTGTTATTTGGCAAAGAGAAGTATCTCCTTGAAATTTTAAGAACAATTAGCCTGTCAAAATGTGCTGATTTATACTAGAAACGGATTCAGATTCACATCATCATCAATCTAATACCACCACTTCCTTCTGAATCTGATATATTGAAGCCTCGTGATGTCCGGTTGTCTGGAAATGAATGTGACACAAATTATTCAACAAGATTTAACAAATGGACTTCATAATATGCAAATATGTCATTTTGTATGTTAAAATCTTGTCCATTTGTGCCAATGGTGCGATTAGATCTGAAAGTTAAAGAAGCAGATGCTTCGTCTCTTACGCGAATCGTGTGGCAATTTAGGGAATACTTGCGTTTTGTCCTCTTCACGGTTACCTTGACAACACTTTTTCATCAGGAAATTATTTTGCTGTTTTATTTCAGAAGATTTGCAATGATGAAGAGGTGTATCAGGCCCTGGACACGGAAGTGTCTTTCAGAAGTGCATCAGAACAACAAGGCCGTCACCGCTCTGTCCTCCCCTGTCTGTCTGCATCAGTGCTAAAGGCGAGTAGAAAGATGGATTCCCTTTGATAGGGTTTTAAAAGGAATTTGGTACTGAGCTGAGAGCCTGGAGCACATTCTGCTTTTTCTAGGCAATCAATGCGTGAGCCTGAGAGCCAGATCATTCTTACAGGTACTTATATCCTCTGCCTCATGACAAAAAACCTTCCTGACCGCAGAAACTCAATAACATGTTACGCATTATCCCCGTCAAATGACCAAATCGCTCTCAAAATGGACACGGCTGCACCGTGAGTCCACTAAAGACTTCCAGACCTCCTAAACCAGGGAAGCCGCACTTACACGCAGTGAAGCAGTAGTGTAGCCTGCTCGTCAAGTTGCAGAGAAGTACTTTCGCAGAACTTTTCTGCAGCGGTTAACCTTGCTAAGCTCCTCAACAGTTGGTCTCGGGGTCAAATAGCTTCAGGTTATATGCAAGCTCCTTCTGTTGGGCGCCGAGAATGACACTCAATGTTAGGAGACGCTACAGGAGTTGCGTTGATTAGCATGAGATTTACTGCGGTGGCCTTAACAGAATCCTCAAGCTGATTGGACGGGAAGGGTAATTAATGACTTGCACTAGAGTGTGTGACACTTCACAGCCAGAGAAGCGGCATGCCCCCCCCTCCCCACACACTTCCTGCTCTCCCTGCCCTGAGTCAAGGATTCCGCTTCCCTCCATAACCACACCACGCTCTGTTCCTACCCCAAGAGCTTCAGAGCTTGTAAGCAGTTCAGTGCATAATAAAGCTGTGCTTTTTATCGGGAGGTCACTGGTTCAAATCCCAGGGTTGGAAGAGTGATTTCAACACTGGTCCCTTGTGTAAGCCCCGTAACTGCCAATTGCTTCATTGATTGGCTGACCAGGCTTTCTCGATTGTGTGTCACTTTACATAAAACAAATAAATCAAATGTCATGTGGTGTAGATGACATGGAATTCATTCTATTGGTGAGCTGGGAAGGATCAAAAATGTGGACTGGCAGGGGGTCCCTGAGGACAGGGCTGAGAAACACTGCATTAGGGGGAAATACTGTCTTTGTTTCTACTGATGTCACAGTTGAGTGCAGGATCGCCGCCCTCGCATTTGTCCAATGGCGCTGGGGCTCCTCACAGGTGGGCGTGCGGGGCTGCTTGGTGAGGTGGGCACCCAGGGCTGCTTGACGAAGTGGGCACCTGGGGCTGCTTGGTAAGATGGGCACCTGGGGCTGCTTGGTAAGATGGCCACCTGGGGCTGCTTGGTGAGGCTGGCACCCGGGGCTCCTCACAGGTGGGCTGCTTGGTAAGATGGCCACCTGGGGCTGCTTTGCGAGGTGGGCACCTGGGGCTGCTTGGTGAGGTGGTCACCCGGGGCTCCTCACAGGTAGGCTGCTTGGTAAGATGGCCACCTGGGGCTGCTTTGCGAGGTGGGCACCTGGGGCTGCTTGGCGAGGTGGGCACCTGGGGGTGCTTGGCGAGGTGGGCACCTGGGGCTGCTTGGCGAGGTGGGCACCTGGGGCTGCTTGGCGAGGTGGGCACCTGGGGCTGCTTGGCGAGGTGGGCACCCGGGGCTGCTTGGTGAGGTGGCAGCTGCAAGGAGCTACAGCAGGATGTGCCCATGGTGGGTCTGCAGAGGCAGGGTGAGCTCTACCTCCGGATGCCTCGTGTTAATCATTTATCAGAATTCCGAGTAACTTATCCACTTTTTCAAGCACATAACATGGGCATTTTATCCTCTTCCATTCCCTCTCAAAGCCTTCCTTTACGTTGAGATTAGCTGTGACGGTCCATGTGTGGAATTCCAGAGAAATTAATCACTGGCCAATCCATTAGGCATGCAGAGTGTGTTCCCTTCCATATGGATCTTGGGTGGGTCCAATAAAGAAAACAAGCAGGAAACAGCCAAGTGATAATAGCTGAAAATGATGTGCAGAAGCCTGCAAGCTTTTTCTGTCTTCCAGAAACCTACTGTAATTTCTAACACAGACTGATGATATATCAAGTCTTAGTCATTCTTCTGCTCGCCACAATATTCATATCAATGAGCGTCACATCACCTGCACGTCATGCTGAAGCCAGCTGGATGTGGGAAGTTCTTTGCAAGAAGATGAAATCGTTCATTATTGTCCAGGAACCATAAATCAGTACTTAATTTCCATTAATGTGTACAGTGCGAGTTTTTATCTCAGAAGGTTCTGGTGTCATGCTTGCTTATGCGGCCTTGTTTTCCAAGACCCACCTTCCATCTGTGTACTGCAGGGTTAATGTCTTGCCTGTGTCAGAGATGCCTCTTTCATTCTGACAAAGGTCGAGCAAGACGGAGATAGAAACCTTACTAAAACAGCACTGCGTGAAATCACATAATTCATGCACTGCTGTTCACAAAGTTTTGGGATTCTGAACACTTTGACGGACCAATGTCAATGTCTATAAAAATGCAACAAAACATTAATAATTCAAAAAATATTCAGGATTGTTTTTCATCACATGCTCCCTTCAGTATTTCTGCGACAATTCTGTTTCTCAGGCACCAATGGGGTGTCAAGGGGGTGGAATCGCATTACCGCAAGTTGACCAGCAGGGGTCTCATCCGCTCCCTTGCATTCTCGGAGCACACTTGTTGATCTCGGCAGACACACAGAACCTGGGCTAGGGGTCAGAGTGGTTCTTCTAACTGTTTGCTATAGGAAATATGCTGAGATTCAGAATGGAATAGAGCATATTGTCATAAAATGCAGCACAAAGCATCTATACAGCACTTGCTAGCACAAAGAAACAGGCTGCCATTGCATAATGTATGTCAGTAGATGGATTAACTTTAAAGTTATAGGCTGAATATACTATATAAGTAAGAGAGTATTTGTGTCAGGCCTTTAATGGGACACAATACCACTGCATATAAACGTGCGTGAGCATTGCTGCTATGCCTTTAAAGGGACACACTACCACTGCATATATATGTGTGTGAGTACTGGCGCTATCCCTTTAAAGGGACACACTACCACTGCATATATGTGTGTGTGTGTGAGTATTGGTGCTATCCCTTAAAGGAACACACTACCACTGCATATAGGTGTGTGAGTATTGGTGCTATCAATTTAAAGGGACACACTATCATTGCTATATAGGTGGGTGAGTTTTGGCACTATCCCTTTAAAGGGACACACTACCATTGCTATTTAGGTGTGTGAGTACTGCCGCTGTTCCTTTGAAGCGGCATTCTGACACTAATCATACAAACAGCAAATGCTGGGCCAGGACAAACCACACGCTGTGCTAACAACACACCCTGAGGGATCCACCAAGCGACTCACACTGATGTCACTGGGAGTGGGGCTTGCAGGAAGTACCCCAGGGTGCCGCAAATGTCTGACAGCCCAACTGGTCTGTGAGGGGAGGGGAAATCATGGATGGCAGTTTCCACATGTTCATTTGATTGATTAGCCTCCCAGAATAAGGGACTGGATTCACCCCAGGCAGGCCGACAGCTAATCTGACCAAATTGAATGTTTACCAGCACTGATTAAATGAATACGAAGGGAGAGCCGTGGATGAGAGCATTATTTCAGGAGACGATGCAGAAATTCTAAGATGCACATGCTGTACTGGCCTGTAGTGTCATACCTGTGGCAGTAGGGGGCACTAGAGACTTCAAGTCGCGGGAGATGCCGCTTCATCCAGCTTCTGCCACCTTCACACTTAACAATTAAAATCGAGGTTACCCATTTCGGCAGAAACCAGATCTGCGCTGCTCCACATGGTGTCTTTGAGAAGCACCTCCAAAAGTGCAGCAGTACATGAATACGACGACCCCCCCACACACACACACACGCCCCCCCGTAAGAATCATCGCCAGTGGAATCTTCACACCGCTGACACCTCGATGATCCACACCTGACTGAAGCCTGGTTCCCCTCCCGCGATCGAGACGGGCGGGAGACCCCTTGCTCCCCAAGTCAGATCAGAGAGTTTCACAAGATGACGTCTCCTGTCCGTCGGCCCAACGCGGTGCGTCGCTCTGTCCGGGTCGCATGGGCGCGACGTGAGTCTTGATGCCGGCCATCCATCAGGGCGTCCTCTGAGATGCGGGGGCTATTTGCGGCGTGTCTATTTATACGGCGCAGGGCTTGGTAAAGAGCCGGTTCAGCTGGGCAACCAGGCCACCGGCTGCCGCTGCGGCGAGTTATTAAAAGAGAATCGACGCTTTTGGTTTTTATTTTATACGGCCTTGCTGTTAATCGCTCCTCCCGGCCTCATTCGCAGAGCTTTGCGGAGCCTCTGTATGGGCGGTTGAGGTAGCGGTAGCACCTGCCCACCACTTCGAAAGAGAAGCCGGAGTCGGCGGAGGGGACGAGCGGCACTGCTGTGTTCCGAATAATCCCGGAGACAAACGGCCGTTTAAAGCTTTTGACTCCTCTCACCTGGAGGAACACCTGGATGCTACTTCCAGCGGGCGCTGTGGGTAATGGAGGGGAGCTCACTCGCCTGTCTCTGCTGTCTCAGCGCGGTGAAAACACACGCCCACTAATTAAAGGCCACAGAGCCGCTGACAAGCACGCAGAGAGCCGTACAGCAGCGATCAGCGCTGGGTAGGTCATATGTGAATTAGCAAGTGGGGCACCTGTCTTATACTATATTCTATAGTTAGTTCTAAATATAGGTCAGATATATACTGTGGGAGATATGTTGTGAATACTGATTCGGGCTACAGCGATAAACATAAACCTAAAATAAACATATAAATAAAAAACGCTTTTACAGATCAGTGTATCTGCAGACTAAAGAACACACCATTCACAATAATGGTTTTATGACTGGACACAAGTTGCAGTTTTTCTTTTTGTCGTCGATGTTTTCTCTCGTGCTCAGGTTAAAGGTTTCACTGGGATTTGTTTTTTAGTGACTACACTCCATTTTTGTCCTCTGTGCTTCCCCTATAACTCTGGACACAATAGGGCTCTCAGAGGCACAGAATGTCAGAGTGTCCATCCATCTTCTACCCGCTGATCCTGGTCCGGGCTGTCAGGGAGATCTGGAATCCATCCCTGGCAGCACAGGGCACAGGACAGAGGTACACCCCAGATGGGATGCAATCCCAGTAAATCCCCCACAGTCATGTGGCAACCTTTAAAATAGTATGAGCTTCAGCTGGTAGGATAACACAGTCCTGGTGAAACGCTGATCTCTGGAGGATGTGCAGGAGCGATGGAAACTGAAAGAAGGCGGAGTACAAGCCACAGCAAGCGATACGAAGCTTCAGCACTATTTGTAAATGAGAGTTGAAAAAAAAAAAAAAATATATATATATAAAAAATTAACATGCAGGGAAGCACTCTCAGCAGGTCGAATGTAAATGTGTCCTTTTTCAGAAGAATTGGGAGCAGTACAGAGGCAGATCACCGGCAGGCCATGGATCCTGTCAAATGCTGGTTCTGGTTATCGGGCTCGGAATGCCGAACCCTGATCGCTCAGAGCGATATCAGAAATAGAAGCAAGCTGAGAGTTCTGTATTGCAAGCTGAGAATTCTCTGTCTGCTGAGGCTAGGCCCGGGTTTGAGGCTGGGAAGGGGGGTTGAACCAGCCGGCACCTGGGCAGCTTTAAAACTCTCCCACCCGTATCTGGGATCCAACTGGTATCATGATGCCTCCTGTTTGTGGCTTCCCAAGGAAAACATTGGACTTCATGCACAAGTAATGGCTTGCATCGCGTGGCGCAGGAATATCAGCTCCGCTGAAGTCACAGCTCACGCAGTTCACATGAGACGCGTGGAGAAGGCAACGCGGGCGGGAAAAGCTTCTGGGGCTGGCTTTCAGCTGTCACCCCTGAATGAATCGCAGCACCGAAGCTGTCTAATATTCTGCACGACTCGTGTCTGTTGCAAGTGAAATCGTGCATGGGGAGAAAAATCAAACACCGTCAGCATATAAGAAGATGATGGAACGTGTCGAAACACACACTTGTGCTGTCTTGTTTTACTGGTTTCAAGCATGATTCGCTGTGGGAGTGCAGACTGATGCTTTGAGTTCCCATAACAATAACAAATTAAATACTTTTGTCTCAAGAAAACACATTCAGTGTTTTTGTGTTGCTATTGTGTTACTAGTGTTCTCTTGCTGAACATGTATGTGCTGGCATTCCCATCCAGGGTGTACCCATTCAGCATGCACCCGTAAAGGGCATACCCATCCAAGATGTACCCATTTAAGGTTTATCCATAAAGCGTGTACCCATCCAGAGTATACCTACCCAAGATGTATCCATAAAGGGTGTACCCATAAAGGGTGTACCCATCCAGGGTGTACCCACCCAAGGTGTACCCATAAAGCGTGTACCAATCCAGAGTGTACCCACCCAAGATGTACCCTTAAAGGGTGTACCCATCCAGGGTGTACCCACCCAAGGTGTACCCATAAAGCTTGTACCCACCCAAGGTGCACCCATAAAAGGTATATCTATCCAGGGTGTACCCATAAAGGGTGTACCCACCCAAGGTGTACCCATAAAGTGTGTACCCATCCAGGGTGTACCCACCCAAGATGTATCCATAAAGGGTGTACCCATCCAGGGTGTACCCACCCAAGGTGTACCCATAAAGCGTGTACCAATCCAGAGTGTACCCACCCAAGATGTACCCATAAAGGGTGTACCCATCCAGGGTGTACCCACCCAAGGTGTACCCATAAAGCGTGTACCCACCCAAAGTGCACCCATAAAAGGTATATCTATCCAGGGTGTACCCATAAAGCATGTACCCATCCAGGGTGTACCCACCCAAGGTGTACCCATAAAAGGTATATCTATCCCCCCCCCCCCGCCATGACACTGACCAGGGGATGTGGTTTGGAAATGGATTTCTGGTTGATTACTTGTGCTTAGATCCTGCACTCATACGGCACATATTCTCCCTGATGTTCAAATCATATCAGTAGCCTGAGAGTGATTGTACTTTAAGCTAATTTTAGGACCAGTCTGAACTAGCTCAGAGAGGACACCCACTATGAAATATGAGTTTGTCATAAATTAGCTGCCATAAATTGTGAGATGGCAATCACTTGTCTTATCACACACATAGGTAATACCTCCCTACTCTAATAATAAATCAAGGTAATTTAAGGATTTAAGTTTTGTACTAGCAATAAATGTCACATTGAAAGTTTCAGTAAAAGAAGAAATAAATCCAGACAGGTCAACTGACAAGCGAGCAGCATTTGGCCCATAATTACACATCTTAAAGAAAGTGAACCTGACAGGATCTCCATGAGCATAAAACAAAAAACCAAAGATCTGAGCTACGTCTAAGTTCTGAATGGTGCCTCATTGAAAATGCAAGCTAGGCAACGAGTCAATGCAGATGTAAGGTTCATTTTGTCTACAAGCAGTGGCCTCCAGAGTATTCCTCAGAAACTCCCTTGCGTATGAACCATGACCCCTGGATGAGAATCGGGGCATTAAGTCAAAGTCAAAGCTAACATAAAAAGGGGATTAAATATCTTTCAGCCAACCATAAGCCCATAGACATCATAAGGATAAAAGTCCCCTTTTCCACAACTGTATTTAAATAAAAGAAGGCAGGTACATTGGAGATGTACATTTGCAACCACAGCATAATTTGAAAGACAATCAAGCTGGACTTCTTGTATGAAATGAAAGGAATAAAGTAGGTATGTTGAGGTGACCTAGATTTTATCGTTGCAACTCTGTTCAATGTGAAACACATCGAATATTGTTTTAAATGACTCAACCCACCTACTCACAAATGCCCCATCACACTCCCACAGCTACATCCCCCAAGCCGAAGGAAACTAGGAGCAAGTTTGCAGCAGAAAAGGGGAGGTGGGGACAGGCTTTGATGACGCTCATGCGCTGTGTTCAGTCCTGCTTGACGAACACCAACTTCTGTTGACGGAGTTATGTAATCCTCTCCCGCGTGGGTACTGCACCAAAATTAGGAGGTCATTATGATACCGGAAAAGTGGTGCAAAATCAGATGCATTTATGCATGGTTTTAATATTATTGCAAACTCCCTTAGTCCTCATATCTCAATAATGTCCTTTAAATAGTTTTAAAGCCACCTTCTGCGCATAAATGTGCGACGCCCGCGGAATGCAATATGAATCTCGTCGCAGACACGTTCGCGTTAATTCATAGATAGCGTTTTCATTCCACATCCATACTGTTTACCCCTTCGCGTTTTCAGATGCAGTTTCTCTAAACTCACGGGCATCGGGCAAAGACGCGCTCATTCATTAAATAACACTAAAGTCTCTCTCTCTAACCTCCAGCCCTTCTGTCCGGCCTTCCTGCTTTCTGTGACCTGCCTTTCAATGCGGTACCATCTGACTCCAAGGACAACTTCAAACGCGAAGGGGAGACGGGAAGAAACTGTCCGCGGTGCTGAAATGGACTTAATAATAGCAATCAGCAGAGGGCGGCATTACACACACGCAGCAAAGCCCATCGCAAACACCAGTGCTGTGTTTAAGACATTATTTAATTTGCAAACAGCACCGAATGCAATACGTGTTTAATCCAAATAAGCACTTTTTCCACATCCCGAGGACGCTGACATACGCGCATCTCCCCAACCTGAGTCAGGTGCCATTATAAACCAGCGGGCAAAGATACACACTGTCATGTGCCTCTCTACCTGTCTCTCGCGGATCCAAAAGTACTCACCATATTGACTTCCGAGACCATGTCGATGCTGGAGATATCTATGCTCATCCCGACATCGACTGGAGCACCTTTGGGCGTTATGCAAAGGACATGCATCAGTTGTAGGATGAACTTCGGACAATGTCAGACATTGTACATACCGTGCCCCTGTCATGCTGCTAGCGCTAGTGTAGAGGACAGTATATTTAGAAGAAATTCTTTACCTCCGAAATCGGGCCTTAAACGAATGTCATATCCTTTGAGCAATTTATCCACCGTTGATTTCACGTATGACATGTTTCTGGGCTCAGTTGCGCTGAAAAAGATTTTTTAGAAAATATATTCCTTTCATTCACACGCTGACCGCACCGCAATCGGTCATAACGATTGTATTAGAAAATACAAGATCATAATTAAAACATCTCACCTTTGCGCACAGCGGACCATGGCTATCATCATAGGGAGAAACAAAATCCCTGCACAACCTCGGTCTTGAACTGTCCACATTACTAACTTTGTGCAAAGGGCACGGCTTCGAGTGAGGATCCGAAAGATGCAACTTAGTCCTGGATACAGCGATAATCCCGACAGCAGCAAACGCATGCGCGTCGCTCAAGCAGCATGAAAACAGGCGAAATACTTTCCGACAAAGCGCTGAAACAAACTAATATCCTCCCCCCTCTTTTTCAGGCGTGTGCTGCTATTGTCAGTGCGAAGGAAACGCAGAAGATGAATCAAATCAATATGACGGGCAGGTCCACCCCTTTGGTAAATTTAAGCATCTTTAGCGGATGCATCGGTGTCCGGATCAGATTTGCATTTAGCGCGTCCCCCACGTGTTGTAAATAAAGCGGATCGTAGCAGGTATCCGACTCAAGGCGTCGCGAAAAGCGGATGCATGTAATAGGCTGCGTGTTTCTCCGTATTACCTGACCTGCTGAATGCATCAGACTCACGTCATGGGGTTAGGCATTAAGTTTATTATATGGCACTAAGGAACACGGATATAATTAATTATTTAAAAAAAAACAACGGGAGAAAATGCGTCAAAACGACTTGAGTGAATGTGTGAAAACAGAAAAAAATCCATGGATTTTTTTTTTAAAAGAACAGGGCGTATATATCTTTTTATAGATCTTTACATAACTTCATGCGGTAACAATGCAGGAGAGAACATATGAAACGTTAATTTGGAGTCTACGTCTTCAGACAAGCATGTCTCGTAATTATGTACTTTGGTTTGCGCACAAACGTCTTTCATAGCTGTTTTTCTCCGTTTATGAGTTGGAAACAACTATATACACATTCGTTAAACACTGAAACTGTCATCTAGACAATGGCAAATTGGCAATCGCTGCAGAATAATTTGTTGTGACCGGAAGATGTAGCCTATGTTATCATATTCTTTAAGCCACTTATATACAAAATATCTAGCCAACGTGATGATTATTGATTGATGATGGTAAAACACACATAACTCACCGTCTGTAAACAGTCTACTTCACCTTACAGATCACCATAGCAAGTCATTCATTTTTGCTGGTTACGTTATCGACTTTAAATTTACATTGGTATAAAAATAACAATGCCGGGATCTTATTAAAACTTTTGCACCAAGTGTTTTACGCCTGTTTTATTCTATGAGGTGCAAAATCGCATATAAATTGGAAGCAACAACCTTTTTTTAAAAAAAATTAAAACTGAAATAAACACTACAGTGGCTTAAATCCAGCCATTTTTGCATTATATTACAATTTTCAATTGGTGTGTTGCCATAGGTAATTTAGGTACCATGTACCTGACAATTAACCGGCTGGGTTATGTGCCAGCTTAAAAGGGTACTAATTAAGTGGTAATTAACCTATATTAAAATTAGATAATGTTCAAAATTCATTTTGAAAATTAAACATAAAGCCTTTCTCCGAGAGTAAATGACTGCTGTCTTAACATTTGCGAAATAGTATCTTCTGCCTGAGGCAGAGCTGAACTTGCAATCTGGCATTTTCCTTCTTGAGTCTGTATCTGGGCCTGCAAAATTTATTATGGGGAAGTGAGCCCCTCCCCAATCCCCATTGGCAAAATTTACCATGGGAGACCTCAAAGTCTAGGGCCAAATTTTAATCCCAGTCTAATCCTGACCCAAGGTAATGGCTAATATGCTACCATAGGGATGTAGCAGTTACTCAACAGCCTGACCGGGATCACAGTTTATGGATTAAGATGGCCTTACTGGTGTCTCCTCTTTCATAATGCTGTAAGCTGCACAGCAAATATGGGTATTAAACTCGTCAAACTTTGCAAATAATCCAAGATTCACAAGTGTCGCACACCGTCTGCTGTTAGCTGGACTCACACAGCTACCAAATTGCCCTTCTTAAATAGGGTTTGCAAGAGAGATGGAAAAGGATAATATTCCACATTTTTATCATTTTTGATAGGTGGGATTTTTTAGAGAGTTTGTGACATTTTTGGACACATATATTAAGGCCTTTGAGAAAACATTTCAGTTTTTTTGTGTAAGAATCATCTTCAGAGGTTCCATAATTAATGTCCTTAATTGTAACCTTATTACATTAATGTAACCTTAATTGCAGTTGCTAGTCAGATTGCAACAAAGACTACTTGTTTTATTCACTTTGTTGGTTTGTCTTGTGAGCTTTTACTAATATTTAAAAATATGAGAAGACGTTATTCAATTTCACATTTCTACAGCTAAAATTCTTGATTAAAACATTTTTAAATACAAACTGGATCCTAAGAAAATCCAAAAACAATATTCAATGGCAATATTTTGCACGTCATTCCATCATTGGTCCATCTAGATATTAAGGCCTTGTGAGGAATTCAGGATGTCATCAACTCATACATTTTGTTTTCATTATAACATGGAAGCCAAATATACCACAACTGCTAAGGTATATTCAGGCTAACAAAATTTGACACAGAACCATACAAAGCTGGCAGTTCTGGCTGCTGCTTCAATCAATGAGAATCCTTCATCAATAAAGCTCCTCATTTTCACCATTTGTTACAACAGGAATTCCCACAGTGACTTGTGTGTTCCTTCAACCATTCAACAAAGCCTCCTCCACCATTCCTCCCTTTCAGGAAGAGAAATGAGAAGTGCTCATTTGTGTGTGGCTCAGTTATCTGCCTGAAAATGGCCCCGTAGTGCAGGCTCTCGCTTCCCGTCTTCACAGTTGCCAAAAAACACCACGGGCTGCAAATCCGAAAAGCGGCAGCACAAAGCAGAAATGCAAATAACCAAGAGATGGAGCCCTTTTGTTATGGCACTGTGGTTTTCAGCTGCATTGTGAAATTCCAAATAACGGCAGCTAGCAGGCAAACTCAAGCCCTTCCACTCTAACAGCGATAAAATAGTCACCTACTTTACTTACTGCCACTTAACTGCAGGTATTCTCATAACAGTAAAACTCGACTCATACCACTTTAAATAAAAGTAATTTTATCTATTTATTGCACGGTCCTGTTAATTTAACTCCATTGCCTATTTTCACAGTATCCAAAAACAACACCCAAAAACAAGTGTGTGTACCTGTGTTTTTTTTTTTATATTCTTATCCATGTCTAGATTTTCACAGTCAAATATCTTATTATGTCAAGTTTGCATGTTTTGTGTAGTTAAATCCTATTCTTTCATTTTCGGCGTTATGACGAACAAATGTATTTAATATCAGTGTATAATGTAAGATTTTGACTTGACGTGTAGTTTTGATGATCTCTAATACTGCATGATGCACAGTGTGTGAATAATAATAATAATAATAATAATAATAAAATAGTGATTGCTTTTATTTGGCAACATTAGTTCTAATCTTAATTTTATAAAAACATTAACAATGGCAGTAAATAAATTCTGGGATGCATATACATGACTTTTTACTGATTCAGCAGTTGCTTTAATCCAAAGCTTCATACACGTTTGAGACGGCAGGTTCAGACAGTCTCTGGAGCAAAGGGAAGGGAACTGGCAACTTTCTGGTCCCTGGCATTGTGCTCACTGCTACATGCCATTCTTTCAGGAATATGAGGGAAATTGCCTGCAGGTTTGTTGCTGTTTTCAGATGAACGCTCAGTGAGTTCTTACGATTGGGACATGAATTATGGAGAAAAGCACATGATTCTATGTCACACCCCATCTTTATTTACACTCTTCCATAATCAGCTGTATTCACCTATCCCAGCATGCTCGGCAAGAGATTCATATGTAGCTGCGAGAAAGTTTGGGTTCATAGAGCAGGGTCGGCCAGTTGAGGGTTAAGGGTCTTGCTCAGGGTTCCAATGGCAGCATCTGTCTGTCAGCCGTCCAGAGCTCGAACCAGCAAACAACCGATCACAGCCGGACTGTCCTAACTCGACGAGCTACACATGACCCACCTGCTCCAGGAATGCACTCTGCATCGAAAATCTGTGGCGATCGTCCCTGCAGTCCTTACCCGGCTGGTGAGAGCCGCCTGGCCCTTTCACCTCTGAGGTCTCTGAACTCACATATCACACCACTTTAGGCTTCAGCCTCAACCATGATTCCTCACTTATTCACGGATCTTTCGTCTGGGATATTTAAGTGTTCGGTGGTGCTGAGTTTTTATGCGTGAAAAATGTGGCGTACACTACTGGTCTCCACTGATTATCAGGCATCAAAGGAAATTAAGAGAGGGCGAGGTTGGCATGCTAAATGTGCAAAATCCTCATGCTCCCTCATTATCCTGACAGCAGCTGAGATCTTGTCATGAGTGACGGATGCTGATTGGAGACTTGCCTGATCCGCGATAATGAGAACAAATGCCAGCCCCCCCATATTTAACATGGCTTAACCTTTCAGCAACGTTAATGATGCAAATGACTTTACTGTTTGCCCTTCTGTCAGTACATTTTCTGTGTAGGCTAAATTACAGAGTCTCGACGATTTAAGGTGATGAAAAACTACGGGGTCATTTATTAATTATTAGAGTTATTCTTTTGAAAAATTTCATAAATATGTTTTCTGAAGAAAATGGCATGAGGTGGACCCAATCAATGGTGAGATGGGAAATGCACACATGGAAATATCCCGGAGCACTGAAAAAGGTGGAGATGAGAGTGACCGCTGTGATTCTACTGATAGCAGTAAGTGTGTCTGTGTAGGAGATGGTGTTAATGCTGGTTTGCTGATGACAGTGTTGGAGATGGCAGAGGGCGTCTCTGTGCTGGTGACAGTGTTGGAGATGGCGGCGGACGTGTGTGTGCTGGTGACAGTGTTGGAGATGGCAAAGGGTGTCTCTGTGCTGGTGACAGTGTTGGAGATGGCAGCGGGCATCCCTGTGCTGGTGACAGTGTTGGAGATGGCAGAGGGCGTCTCTGTGCTGGTGACAGTGTTGGAGATGGCAGAGGGCGTC
>JABFDZ020000115.1:1433417-1455984 GCA_019775955.2 Pollimyrus isidori
GTCTCTTGTCAGAATAACCACCATTTATGACTATATTTTGACATTCAGACATTTTAAACATAATGTTAAGCCAAAATGAGATTTTTATTTGATTTTCTTCTTGGGGATCCAGCCCCCAAGGAGACAGTCTGGCAAAACTCTGGCCCTCTGACAAACATAGTTGATGACTCCTGTTCTATGGTTTTGAGTGAGAAATGCATTCTGGGAAATCCACTTCTGGTTGCCATAGGCTTTGCAACCACGAGAAATATAAGCAGATCAGCATCTATATCTATTTATCTATAATCATTGGTGGGGCCTAGTTTACAGTCAGGGCTTTTAAATATGTAAGTGGTGCTTTAGCTTAGCATATCATACGTTCCCTTGTTTTCTCTGCAGTGAAATATAGGCTAAAGGCTAACGGGGGCGTGTGCAAGCAACGCGCTGAAAACTAGGTTATGATGGCGGAAGCCAAGCCTTTGGGGCGCCGCTCAAACAGAGCATAGCCAGAGAACCTGTGTCCCAGGACAGAGGACCCCAGAAGCGGACGGGATGCGACAGCCCAACCAAACCAAGCACGCCAGCTTACTTCTGTACCAAACTTTATAGTTGACATTCATTTTTCATTGTGTTTCTCAGCACTTTATTTGCACCATTTGCATCTATCTATCTATCTATCTATCTATCTATCTATCTATCTATCTATCTATCTACCTATCTATCTATCTATCTATCTATCTATCTATCTATCTATCAATCTATCAATCTATCAATCTATATATAAGAAAAAAGTTTGCAGACTTGTTTTCTGGACTATAAGATGCAATTCTATGCAGGTGTAGGGTGCTGCTCAATATTGACAGATCCAAAAAGATCAGCAGCATGCAGAATGTTTTGCCATTGTATGAGAATTTCCTAAGCCCTGACAACAGCCAGAAAAATAACAAACAAGCTCCAGTTACACTTAAAGATGAACCGACCTGGTTACCATAAGCTAAGGTTCAACTGGCTCGATATGGATTAATGTCGACACACTGACTCTGCAGATCCAGCTGTTAAATATTATCCTGACCATCAGCAGCAGAGAGTACATTTGTCCCTTCTACTATAGGAAAAGGACAGGACATTGTTAACCTCACTTACTCCTATATAAGCAAACAATGACAAATGACAACACTAAAAGTTTAAATGGAAGAAGCTCTGCATGTCCGTCAAGCAGTTGGTAGCATAGCGGCTAAGAATACAGCCTTTAGTAACCCGAAGGTTGTCAGCTTGAGTCCCAGGAGTGGAGTGGCTGTACTTTCGAGCACTTAACCTCATTTACTCCAGCAAAATATTTGCTTCTTTGAACTTGTAAACTTGCAAGCTTCTGTGGGAAAAGGGTTCAGTTATTAAAACAAAACATGAGTGAACTGCAGATTGATTTAGAAGTTATGACCAGGATTAAAGCACCCAGCCTGGTTGGATGCATAGCATTTGACATTGTGGTTGGCCATGAGAAAGCAAAAAGCAGAGACTGATTTAAGCCAGCGGCACCACGGGATTTGCAGAAAGCCCAGAACCCAGAGTGTTCTTAAATGCCCACCCTCCACCATATTGTTCATCCTTGTAGTCTCAGTGTAAAGGGGACAGTATAGCGTGTGGCTTGTCCTTATTCTTGAACTAAGTGTATGCGCGTGTGCATGTGAAAGTGTGTGACTCGAGGGTGGGGGCGGGGGGAGCTGAGTAACTGCATATTGCAACAAGATTGACCCATTTGAATCTTGGATGCTCCTTTTACCGATTCTAAGCCTGTTTTTGTAATTACGCCAATCGTAGCTTTCTCATTCTTCCATCCCTCATGTCTATTCTACGACTCACAGGAGTGAGACACACACACACATACGCACCCGGACACACACACACCGCAAACCACTCGCCTGCAGACGGCCACACACGCGGACTGCGCTGAGGAGTCCATGAAGTGCACAGCAGAAAAAAATCAAACCGTCATGCCAACCAAGTGTCACGCAAGGACGAGGGAAAAGTTTCCTGGAAAGAAAAAGGTTAACAACTTCTCAAATTAGTGATGCATCCGAAATGTTTCAAAGCCTGCTGTTTTCTTTAATTCCATAAGTGTGAATAATTGTTGTGGCACCTCGGATAAAGGCAATCGACCTTGGATAAGCAAACACCGCCAGATTAACTTCAATAAGAGAAAACACCTGCTAAGTCCTGCTGGACAAACGCGCAATTTTTTTTTCTTCAACACGAATGCAGACCATTTTTCTTCACGCTTTTTTATTGATGATGGTGTAACAGGCGGATTTATTGCGCCA
This sequence comes from Pollimyrus isidori, assembly GCA_019775955.2. Taxonomy (NCBI): domain Eukaryota; kingdom Metazoa; phylum Chordata; class Actinopteri; order Osteoglossiformes; family Mormyridae; genus Pollimyrus; species Pollimyrus isidori. Next base: position 1,435,715 of record JABFDZ020000115.1, read on the forward strand.
CGGAGACAAAACCTAATTTTGAAATAAAATCGAGGCATATTTCGGTGTCACCTTCCTTTTTCTTGGCTTTTTTTAAGGAAGTGCGATGCTGTGAAGAGATGGTCTTTTGGTTTACCACCAGCAGAGTTGCGGGTTTGAGTACATGCGTCTGGACGTCTGCTACCATACGAGCGACGCGGTTCAGCTGAGACGCCTTTACGCTTCCTTTCCAAAAAATATATTTGATTATTTTATTTTTTGGGGGGGGGGAAATGCGAGCGTACTAGCTCGGTTCGGTCCATTTCTTCGATCCCTCCTCGGCACTGGGCGCTTGGCGAGGAGAGATGTGAAGGGCTTTAAAGTATGGCATGCAAACATGGTTTCTGCCAAGAAGGCGACGGTGATCGCGATGTCCCCGAGTTGCATCTCCACTCTCTTTTACTTTCTCTGCGCAATTGCGTGGTAAGTAGGATTTGGGGGTTAATTACTTGGATTTGGGGCTTTACTTGCTCTTATTTATGACATCCCAGGATTTGAGACGCCGTAGATTATATACGATGCAGACCTTGTATTTGCGAAGAGCCATAGTGGGGAGAAGTAATGGCAACGACGCGCGATGTATTGATGATTCTGCTCCCCATCATGCAATAAATGGTGGCAATTAAGTCCTTCGGTTTCTCGGACGTCAACCAACGTACATTTCCTCTTTGGTGCCATTTCGCAGTGTGAGGAGAATCTCCTGCCAGATAAAAAAGGATGAGAGATTATACCCGGAGAATTTCACACGCATTTTAGACCGACTTCTGGATGGTTATGACAACAGGCTGCGACCCGGATTTGGGGGTACGTACGTGCGGATGAAAGTGTTTCAGGCTGTCGTGCCAAAAAAAATAAAAATAAAAATAAAAAAGATGTTAATCATTTGGTGATCCAGTTTGTTTATTGTAAAAGAAAAGTGGAGGGAGAGAGAAAACGAGATGAATCATGATATATCTAGCGCAACTGTGCTGTTAGTGCCAGAAAGTTCAATGTGGGTTATGGGGTAAAACTGTATGTTATAATATTATTAGGAACAGGTATAATCGTTAGGATAAATGTATAAATGAAGCATGTGGTGTTGATGGAAAGGGCTGAGCACTGAGCAGCAGAGACTGATGTGTTTGCAGCTGTGGAGTCGTGTTGTCTGCTCCCGTAACTGCTGCCTAGCTGATGTTTCCTTTCATTCTTCTGCCGTTTCTCCGCGTTTCTTTGATTGATGTGTAATTTTTAATATTTCAAAACGATTTACGCTACTGGCTTTAAAAAAGAAATTATAGGCGCAATGTATGTATATGTGTGAATAGTGCATTTATTTATTTATTTATTTATTTATTTATTTATTTATTTCGGAAAACCCATGTAAGTGCGCTGTAAAGTGTTTGCACCCGAAAGGGATGCATACATGTACGGCAAAGTATTCGTGACTCACAACAGCGGGTTCCCGAAACGACATTTCTGCAAGGTTTGGGATGATTTTCCTCTGCCCTGCCAAGCCGGGGATGATTATGGCTTTAGGCGTTTCTCCTTGCAAAAACTACACCAACGGGATACAGCATGATTATCCGCTTAAAAGTCCCCAAACCTTCTTGCTATATTTTCCCATTGCATTTAATAAATTCTGGTTCCTACAGAGAGTGACTTTAATTCCTCGGTTCCACAGTAAATGCGCTATTATTTGGCGGCAATGGTGCTTTTAAATAGGACACGGTGCAACTTTTCTCTTGCACGCGTTTACCTGTCAGCGTGTTTCATGAGCGCGTATCTTTAGTCCATCAGCCTCCGTAATATTTAATTTTAAAGTATTTGTCTGTTTGCAATAATTTCCAAGCTGCAGAGTGCGGTGAAATCAGCCCGGAAGGTGCTGCGGGATTTATCAACTGTACAGAACAGAATTCCGCTTCCCCCTTATCAGTTTAAGTAATACTGTAGTTGTTATTATTAGATTTAATTCCTCGGTGCATTACGCAACTTCACCTATTACAAAACACAACAGTTCAGTAGCAACAACAGCAACTATTCTACTTATTTTGCCGATAATAGCAAGCTAATAAAACAAAACAAAATAAAATAAACTGCACTAATGGTATGATAACCCAGACAGTTGAAAGGTGTCACGTATTTGGTACGCTCCGGAGCTTCGCGTATAGCCTCACACTGTTGCTTTCAGTAACAACCCCTGCGCTTAACTGTGAACGGCCGTTAAAACACCGACATAATAAATACCTCTATTTATAAAAATCAAGATGGAGCGGTCATTTGGGCCACATCTACATGGCTTTTTTCTATAGCGTTCAATAGGCTGGTAGGCTATTTTCTTGCGCAACTGCTGTGCTTGTGCGCTCTGGGGTTTGTTTACGTCAGTGGAGATGATCGACTGCTGTTTCGGTGACTTCCACGTTTCTCAGAAAGTTGTCCTAGCCTGGCCCATGAGCAATCACACCCACACGTTACTCTGCCCATCATAACATATGGCAAGATGTAGCCTTTGTTCGTTTATTAATTTCTTATACAACTGTATGGGAGGGACTAGCATCTCATCTGGGCTGTCCTGTACCTTGTATCCTTGGGTATGTCACAGGGTCTGTACCCCCGTACTGGTTAAGTGGTTAAAGAGGATCGATGGATGCATCTGTACTAGACTTAGGAATTTAAGAATGGGTTTCTGAATTTTATGGTTGACTGGCATGCCTGGTTTAGTGATATGAAAGGCCGCATGAATCAAAGCAAGCTGTGATCTTGATGAATGCTCCCCTTTCCTGCTATCTTACCGGCCTCCATTAAAAACCTTCACGCAGGCTAAACATTCAGCCACGTCGGGGTGGAAAGCTGTTCAGGAGTGTACTGACCCCTAAACTGACGGCTGTTCTTTCTAGTCTCCTGGGGTGAATCCTGCTGTGCTCCTATTGAGCCAGGCGCTTAACCCGAATTGCTTAAGTAGAAATGAGGAAATGCCTCCTAAGCTGATTTAGGCAGAGGCGTCAGCTCAACGGCTGCGTGAAAAATGTGGGCAGTGGGTTCGAGGTGCTTTTCAGAACGACAGAGACGACGTCGGCCATCTCCTCTGTATGCTCCCGTTGTATATAGAGCAGACCCGAGAGAGTAAATCTGTTCAAAAATTGGCAGTTCCAATGGGTCCAGTCTGTCAACTTGTCAGTCATACCTGACTGTGAGCAACTGGTATAGGGACAGAAGCAACCAGTTTTAAAACATTTTGGAGACACTTTAACCACATCAGGCAGATATACTGCTAGCTCTGCTTTTCTTTTTGTGGAAGAACATTTTATGTTTTGTCATATTTTTTGGAGTCTTCCAGGGATTTCACACTCATAATAAACTGTAGTTGTGTGGTTAAAATGTATTATTTCTTCCTTTTAGGCCCAGTGACGGAGGTAAAAACTGACATTTATGTGACAAGCTTTGGTCCTGTGTCCGATGTTGAAATGGTACGTTCCCAATTAACACAGTGTATGTAACATATAATGCAACTGGATGATGATTAATCCAGCATTTATGTTTTTTTTTCCTTATTTAGGAGTATACGATGGATGTGTTCTTTCGCCAGACATGGGTGGACAGGCGACTTAGATACGATGGCCCTGTCGAGATTCTCCGCCTCAACAACCTGATGGTCACCAAGGTGTGGACCCCTGACACCTTTTTCAGGAACGGGAAGAGATCTGTGGCCCACAACATGACTGCACCCAACAAACTGTTCCGTATCATGAGGAATGGCACCATTCTGTACACCATGAGGTACTGACCTGACCTGTGGTCACATGGTCAACGAAATCATTCATCAGTCAACCCTGGCTTGATATTGGCAGTAAGGTATTTTCGATGGTAAAAAGAACATAACTTTTAACATTTGAATGGACGTCTCGGTCTTGTCATTGGAACCCCCTTTTCGTCATCCTCCTGGGGGCGCTATTGAAGAATACGGTTTGTTGCGCCCGCAGACTGACCATCAGCGCAGAGTGCCCCATGAGACTGGTGGACTTCCCCATGGATGGACACGCCTGCCCCCTTAAGTTTGGAAGCTGTAAGTGTCCCCGTTGCAGGCGGTGAAGAGAACGCTGTCGTGTGGATCTGGGTGCGGCCACCAGGTGGCAGCAGTCCGGAAGTGTTGACTTAAACTTTGGCTTAACCCTGTTTAGCGAGAGAGTCTCTTTTAATAGCACAATCACCTTATTATCATGATTTTATTGTGAATTATTCAGGGAATATTCATTCAGAAGTTCGATCCATTTCCTGGAACCACTCGTCTATTCGGGGTTACAGGGAGGTCTGGAACCTATAGGCACAAGGCAGGGAACAAACCAGAACAGGTCACCAATTCAACCATTGCAGGGTTCGTCTCAGCGTCCTTCTGGACAGGGGGGAACCAGAGAACTTAAAGGAATCCCCTCAAAGAGATCGGAAGAAGGCCACACACAGAACCACACACCCTGCAAGGCAAAAGTGCTACCCACTATGCCACCATACAGTACCAGCAAAAGCTTTAAACTATAATACATGCACCTGCAGTGATAGTATAATCAAAACTTTGCAAACCCTTACCATTCCACTACTATATGATATCGATCCATCCATTTTCCAAATTGCTTAAGTTTCTGGGTCATGGGGGATCTGGAGCCTATCCCAGAAGCCATGGACACAACCCAGGATGGGGGGCCACTCACACACCATTCACAATTTAGTAACTCCAGTTAGCCTCAGCATGCCTTTGGACTGTGTGCAAATGCAAATTCCACACAGACGTAACCCAGGTGGGGACTCAAACCCCGGCCCCAGAGGTGTGAGGTAACACTGCTAACCACTTCAGCACCATGCCACCCCCTGCTACCTGATATCATGTGTATATGGACTGCAAGCTATAGGAAATGCCAGCATACTTAGAAGCATTAATAACCGTGCCCAAAGTCTAAGAACAACCAACTGTCAGGCTCGTAATTAAAGCCGCTGCCGGTACTGTGCCGGCTAATATGTTTTATTTGTTCCCTTTAATTAGCTACCTGTTTAGCTGCCTCTGAAAATGCATGTATATATGTGTATATAGTTTGGAGTAACAATTATAGCGGTCATCCAGGTCCTCTCTTCAGGGAAACGACGTACGTTTAGGTTTTTGTTCCACCTCAGTGCTTGACTGCTAGACTCATTACTGTGCTAATTGAACTGATTTAGCCTTTTACTCCCAGAAGGAAGGTTGTTAGCTATTTAAGGAAAGCTGGAAAACCTGGTGGACTTCAGCCCCCAGGGCCGAAATTGGAAAACCCAAGACTAACGTTCAGTCTCATTATAGCTTACAATTTCAGTACAGTATATTAATGTATCTAAGGCCAAATGATTTCCTCCTGGCAGTTTGTTGGATGCAATGGTGACATGAGGCATGCTTTCGTTTTTTGCACTGGGAGACAGGTGCAGTGATGCTGTGTTTCAGACTACACACTTAGATGCGTTTGGGTTGGTTTGCATTTCTATTTTCTTTTTCCTCAAATCTGAATCTGGTGTTGTCTCCTGCTGCAGCCTTCCTCTTAATTACAATAAAGCTTTACGGCGCAGCATGGAACTATGGGTGATATTTCAGTTATCATTGGAAATGTATTTAAAAAAAAAAGACGAGTGGTGCTCAGCTAGAGAACGGGAGGGAATCATCTTTCTAATTTAACTACTTGTATTAAAAACAGAATCCAAGGAGAGATTAAGTAGTTACGCCTCCTTACAGTGCGAGGCACAGAAGGTTTATCCGGGCGCGTTTGTCGTTTTTATACTACGCTCGTTTACATTTGGATGGGTATAAAATGGCGTTAAAATCGCACTGACGCGTTATTTTAGCTCATACGGCGCGATTAATGATAGACGCGGCAGCTTCCCACGGCTACGTCTGCAGCTCGCTTAATGGTCTGCGAAATAGTAGCGTGCTGTCCCGGTTTACGCTTGGCGGTCACATTTCGGGAGGATTGTTCGGGCTGCTTCCAAGAAGACGTTTATAAAGCCCCCTTCTCTCGGGATTAGAGAGGGCGAGGCTAGTCCAATGCCACCGCTATGACAGGAAAATACAAGGCTCCTGATTCTGCCCCAGGGCCACACGGATCTGTTTCAGGAGCAGCGGGTGGCACCACACCTCCCTCCGGAGCCACGCAAGGGTCGCCGCATCCAGCTTTCCGCGCTCCGATCGGTTCACTAGGGTTACCTGTCTCAGCGCTGTGGCTTGGGAACTGCAAATGAAATGAAAGTATTCTTCCAGATATTCCTCTCATTTCTACTGTACATAATAATCCTCATAAGATTTGGAGCAAAACTAAAACCAGTCAAATGAAATTTAATGGGAAGACGTATTTCACATTGTAATTATCTAGTTATTACGATATTGCCTCTGTACAAACAAATTTGTAAATAGTCATTATACAGATAATTCCTCTATACTTTTTGGTGATATTTTTCGTGTGTATCTGTGTATTAATGCCTATGTGTGTGGCTCTGTGTAGGAGCTAATGCTGGAGTGTATGGGTGTATTTATGCAATTTAGTCATCCTGCTATGTGTCACAGAGATAGGGTTAAACTTAAAGTGCAAAAGACCAGACATCTGACTCTATCACAGATACTCTACCTCCCAGTGCTGCCCGTGTCTCTGATCAGCGTCGCCATGACACCTCTGGGGCGTATTGCAGTAACATACACCCTGTTAGGACCTAATTAAGTCTTTACAAGACCCTCAGTTTCCCCCTCCATCAGGGTAATCAGTGTTGTCACCCCTGTAAGCAGCTTCTTTGGTCTCCTCCCAGATGCATACCCAAAAACAGAGATGATCTACACTTGGACAAAAGGACCACAGCACTCAGTGGAGGTTCCCCCGGAGTCGTCCAGCCTGGTGCAGTACGACCTGATTGGCCAGACGGTGTCCAGTGAAACGGTGAAATCGATAACAGGTAGCAGCCCTGATTCAGGCACATTTTGACAGTATCATGGTGGCCGGGGAACATCTTAGGACAATGGGTGCCTCTGAGACAATGGATAACAACAACAATAATGATAATCTGTTTTGTATAATTGAAAAACCTCAATGGATGGATTATCATTGGTTTTGCAGTTAAAATAATTACTACAGCTTGACATAAGTGTGAAATATGACGATAAGTGATGATTTTTTGTTGCCTTTTTCTCTTGGTTTCTGTCTGTTGGTGGCGCTAACTGACTCGTTTGATCGCCTCCCAGGTGAATACGTGGTGATGACTGTGTACTTTCACCTGAAGCGGAAAATGGGCTATTTCATGATCCAGACGTACATCCCCTGCATCATGACAGTAATACTCTCACAAGTGTCCTTCTGGATAAACAAAGAATCCGTCCCCGCCAGAACCGTCTTTGGTATGTATAATGCGTCGGAGTCTCAGAGAGGCAGAGTCACAGGTTTTATGCAAATGTCACTGTCTTTCCGGCCTTATACTCAGTATCTGTTTCCAGCTGAGTTTAGCTTAAACTGGTTTCTCTGTTTGCAGTGACCCTTTTGTCTGATAGGATCCCGGTGGCTGTTGTCAGCCACTCTACACCCTATTCATGTAAGATTACCTGCTTAATAAACCATTACACTCGCAGGTTTATTTCAGCCTGATTTTGTGTCTGTCTGACCACTTGCTTCCTCATTTCCCCCTGCCTTGTTCTGAAACATCCTTACAAAGAATATATTTGTTTTTTTTTTCCCAGCAGTGTTGCAGTATTACATAATATGTAATTATAATAGGTGTTATATTTTTACTTTTCTGCATGTAGCAAAATAACTTTGTATCTCTCATTGGAAAGAACGCAGATTTTGGATTTAAACGTACATCTCGTCCTGCTCCCTATGAATTCGTGAGCTTATACTGTATGAATGCACAATTGGCAGAATCTTTCGGCTATCAAAACCACTCTCTAGGAAAAATGAATCAATGCTCATGTTAAATGCAGACAAAATCGAATCATATTTTAATTTCCTGATCGTTTTGTATGTCTTAGAGGGGGGAATTTTGCATGGTTAAGTGCCTAAGTAAAGGCAGATTTTAAAGAAATCATTGTGCAAGGCTGCATGTTTGGCTGCCCCCAATTACGCCATTCTCGAATAATATAGCCTTTAGCGTATCTTCTCTGTTCAGCAGTGTGTCAGAGGGGTATTTCTGGCCCTGCAGTGTACAATACTGGGAGATTGGAAGCAGAGGTAACTCGTAAATTGTGCACAAGGGCAGTACTACAACCAGTCTAAACATCCGATGTTTTATTGTCCTTGTGGTGTAGAAACGCTAGTGGCTCCCTATATTGGCTCAAGGCCCCCGGTCACCGCTAACTGTCCATGGCCCTTGTACCCTTTCTGCTCTTCCCTCTGTATCTGAGCATAGCCATACCTAGACGTGATACTCTGCTTATTCCAGCGGCATTACAGGTGAAGGTGGAACTCCCTCTGGTGGCCGTCGGAGACATTGCAATGCTGTCTTAACGATACTGGTGAGGGGGGTGGATGTGGGCAGCTCGGAGGGGGAAGCGGAGGAGCGGATCGCATCCTAACAGCGTGCGAGCGATGTGCAGAGTGCTCTCCCGCCCTGTCACCTGTGTCCAGCACTGCTCGGCTAGTGAGCCCATTGCATATTATGGGCTGTAATTGCGTTGGCCGTGCTTCTGCTTGCAAACCTTCCCCCTGCTATTTATGGTACGCATCCACATATTGCCGCCCTGGAGGGCAAGTACAGTTGGCCGTGTGCTGAGCAGAATTCATTTCGATGTATTATCCCGTACTTATCCTACTGTCGTCTCTCTTTTTTTCTTTCTCTAACACAATGGCACAAATGCTTCCTAAAAACCGCAGGCCAAGGCTGAGGAGATATTTCGGACGCTCCCGGTCTCCGGAGAGTTTTCCTTGCTCCAGGCATTGTGCTGAGGATTTTGGCGTAATAGTACAGACTCAGTGAATCTCAAAAAAAAGGCATCAGCAGTAATATGCTTATAGTTTTTTTTTTGCAAAACCTTCTCTTCTTTTGCTTTTCTCTTTGCAGTGGTTAATGACCTAATGGTTCCTCCATTAGCCCTGTGTCGTTGCCTGTGTCGCTGCCTGTGTAAATGCTCTGGCTTGACTCAGAGCCCCTGCTTGCCTCGCCTGTGATCCTGCTTGTCAGCAGAGGTTGTCACCATCTTGGACGTGTTTCGGCTCAGTATCTGCGCCCCTGGTGTCTCAGTTGTCCTCAGACTTTATGCGTGACTGCCGTGGGTCACAAAGTACATCTATATGAACCATGTCAAGAGCAGTCGTGAGGGGATATAAAGGAACAGGAAATAGGACAAGCTGGATAAATATCAGACATACTGTTCACTTGTGGCCTTCTGCTGTTTTTCACAATCAGCAGCCTTTAGATACTCCTGGTGGAATCTCACTGTCATTTTGTTTAGGTGATGGTGGGGTCTGTTCTTTAAATTCTACAATCGGAGTCCCATAACTGCTTAACGAGTATTGTAGTGTTTATTGCATGACAGATCTCCTTTAATTAAGATGAGATAAACTATATTGATCCCAAGGGGAAATTCTCAATTTCATAATTGCAAAGATAATACTTCCCAATTCTTTTTTTTCCCTGTGCTTCTGAAAGCATAAATCCTTTTCATCTTGGGCTCATACATGATACCCAGGATAATTGCATAACATAAGTAGTCCTGTGTTTTTTGTGTTTATGTGCAATTAAAACCGCCAAAGGGCAGCTATTAGTTTCATGTGTGAAGCAGAACTTCCATAAAATGTGATTTATGTGAGCTACATATTTGCTAGTAATTTTTTAACTTAAAATTTTTTAACTCAGACTTGATTCCAGTTGCATGAGAATTATACATGTACACACACACACACACACGCGTGCACACACACACACGCACACATGTGACTGTCAAACCAAAGAAAGTACTGCAGCTAATGAGGAATTCAAAGTATATTGGAAGCAGGTGCGTCTATACAGGTGTGATTTCTCAGTTAATTAAGCAATGAAATCCTGTCATGTATAAAATATCTAGGCCGGCCCAGTGGCTCATTAATTTGACTGTATAAAGAGATGTCATTGGCTTTGACAGAACTAAGTATTAAGGCACATTTAGCAGGTATTTCAATGATGTTCAAGGGTTCATGAAGTACAGCAGCCAGGTGGATGAAGCGACTGGCTATAGCAAGTCTGAGGTCTAGGGCGGTTCTAGGGGCGGTTCTAGGCGGCGCCATCTAGGGGTTACTTTGAATGAAAGTGGAAATGTCTCCGACGTAATGCATGCATTGTTTAGGGATGGACAACGGATAAGCTGATGCGAATCTGCTCAATGCAAACATCAGTCTAAAGTATACAGTAGGTGCTGTCATTAAGTACAATCCGTTGAAAATCCAAACAGAATGGGACGTTACGGTCAGCTCTCATAGCACATAAGCCCTTTAAGTCTTACGCACTCCTACAATAATTGCTACGATGAGAAAAGTCACATAATATAGGCCTTTGGGGTCAGTTTGACCCCAGGGTACGCATGAGAGATAATTTGAAATGCATCTAATTTGTCAGTGATTTGGTGCAAAGGAACAAACAAACAGTCATCAACTGACCGGTGGGAATGTTCACCTGGCCAGATGATCCTCCACTCATCTGTCGCACTGCCCTCGACTAGCAGATGAGTACATGTGTGGCACACAAGCCTGTCTACTTGTCTCCCCACAGAGAAAGGTTCTGTCAGCTCTGTCACGGCAAGGGGTCCATTTTCCCTGAGGTCCAATCAGTCCCTTTATCAGCAAATAAAACATCAATAAATATGAAGCCACTCTGACTGATCATGTCCCCCCTGCAGTGGTGTATTTTTAGCCTGTGGGAGTAGAACGTTCACGTTGGCCCTATTCGGAGATAAGAGTGGCCACGGAATAGTGTGATGAGAGCATCCACTCCAGATTCCCAGGAGACCTTTATCTTCAAAGCGTTCCTCCTAACATTTCAGGAGACCTTCACCCAAACCTGGAACCCCAGAGCGCACGTACCCGAGCAGATAAACCCAGAGGAAAGATTTAACTTTTACACCATTACCGCCGGATAATGGAGGTCAACCTTTCCTTCTCCATAGACTTATATTAAAATGTTTAATGTATGATTTCATCCCTCCTCGAAACAGAATGCCCTGTCAGTGTCTTGCCCTGTTTTTGTCTCAGGTATGGCGTGAGTTCTCAGGGAAGGCTGGGTTTGTCTGCACGTTTTATCGAGTGTGCTGCATTCCTAGCATATTGAAAGGCTGAAGGACAGCATTGCTCGGTGGGGGACAGAGATCTCAGCGGAGAGCGTCATTATGCCACAGTGTGGCGGGACGTCATTGCCGTACAAGCTCCTCTTCGGAGAGGCGTTCTGCCTTGCCGAACTCTTAAAGCTGCAGGTTTTTCTTATTGTGCGATAGTTAGCTGTCAGGCTTCCGGTGGTGCTGAACACAGATGGTACTGTTAGCCTTCCCTGCTTTTCTAGAACTTAAACTGTATTAATTCCTTGGAAAACCAGCAGAGCAAGAAAGAATGAGTTACATCCACCCCCCCCCTTCGTTGAGTATGAGGTAGTGGTGGGCTTGCAGTGTTTATTTTTTGGAAGCAGGCAGGGACGGTCCTGGGCGGGATAGAGTGAAAATACTGAGTGCCATCGACAGGCCGTAACATTCAGCAGGCTGTGGAATAGACTGTCACCTGTCTGTATGTCGTGCTGGACATTATGGGGATGGCAGGTACATCACTGTATATGAAGAGTTCTTTTCCAAAACGGCATAAATCCATTATGATAGTTTTCAGGAAAATTACATTTTTTACCTATACCCATACATTTTGTTCATATTTAATTTTTCCTTTTAAAATGCTTTTTTTTGGCTCAATCTGAACATGTTGAATAATCATTGTTAAATCAAACAACAGTATTGTTGATTATAAATTCGAAGTTTATTCTTTTTTTTTCAAAACACTGTAAATCCATCCATTATTTTACATAACGCTATAATTAATTTCCAAAAAGTTGAATGTTTATTTGTGTTATGTGTGAATATGCAACGTTTGACATCAAGGACTTATCATACAATAAATGAATATAAATCAAAATAAGTGCAAATGTGTTAAATAAAAAAAAAAGTAACGTAAACTAAATAGTACAATAAAAAAAATATTGGCAATTTCACGTTTCAATATCGTCCACCACATAAAACAAATAATCTGACAGCTTCTCGGTTTGACAGAAACCGCTGGCAGCAGCCTTTATTATTATCGCACCGCGATATTAACCCACTGATTGAGTAACGAACCTTTTTGTTGTTGTTTGTGGTTTACTTTGTCCAGTCGGCATTTTCTACCTCCAGCTTTAGGTCTTACTGGCTCATCGATGCCATCAAAAGGGTTTAAAGCGCTCATTTTGAAGAGGACACTAAACAAGATCGCAACAAAACCATCGCCTCAGAGCGCCGGGAAGTTTGATTAAGTCGCACGCTCACGGAATTCTGATTGGTCACATATCGGAGTTTTGTTTTGACAAAAAATAGGTACGGCGCTTATTGTGGTTTGGAAAAAAATGGCATTTTGCAGTACATCTTAAACAGGGAAATATAGCCATTTGGCATAAAATGTTGATGGAGCAGTGAATAGGGTCAGTGCACTGCAAAATGGCATAACCAAGTCATTTTTTTTCAAATTTGGCATTTATTGCGTTTTGGAAAAGAACTCTTCATGCGTAGGTACCCTTGTCGAGGATAAATAGAGGGTGCTGGATCATTGAAAATTACAGTATGTCACCGACTGTTTCAACAAGCACAGTTAAGGGGTGTAAGACTTTACCTGTGGTATCAATCACTTGTATTCTTTTCCATGTCCCCCTCTGCCAACTACATATTCAGTTTGCATCCAAAAAGCCCAGGTTTCAGTATCCTGTCCCGAGCTTAAGGTCTGTTCAGTTATCTGTGCCCCTACATGGGGAGATGTCTCAGTGGACTCAGATGCTGTACCTGTGATCACAGGTTTGTTGGTTCAAATCCCACAGTTGGTAGGTTGGTGTCACTATTGGGCCCCCGGTCACTCCTAGTATTGCCTGCTGCTTCTGTGGATAAAAGCTGCCTGTTGTTCTGAACTGAAATGAGCCTTGTGAAGTTTCCTGCTGACATCTGAATGTTTCTGAGCCCTGGGGCAATATTTTACCAGTCAGAAGATTGTTCACATTTTCTGGAAGGGTTTAGCTCAGGCTGGAGAACTTGAGCACTACTCCAAAACACCAAACGAGTGTTTTGTGGCAAAGCTTTGATTATCTGGTCCCACAAGCTCACGACGGAATAACCGCAGAATGCGGTTTGACACACGATCCACTAAGCTGTTTATTTACCGTTGTTTTCGTTGTCTGACAGCCTCTTCTGACGCATTGCCTTTTTGTGAGTACACAGAAGTTTTCGGGCAGTTCCCTCATTGTACTTCAAGAGAAATGCGGCAAATGGTATTTTTCTGCATTGAAAGAGTGCAGTGATACCCCATGGGCCGTTAGGGCGATGGATTCAAAGTCGACTGTCCTGGACTCTGATGATATTTGACTGCTACTTTTCACATAGAAGGACCCATGTTCAGTTTTACTTCTGTATTCTGCCTGAGGAAAAGAGCACATTACAAATCACAAGCTGTGTTTTTTTCTCACTGCCCTCAGACTGGAGGGCTTGGGTCTGCTTTGACATGTAAATACTTCTTTAAATGTGCTGAACATCCAGGTGTTAGAAGATCGGGTGGAGGTCTGAGGGTAATGCTTTAGGTAGGAATGCTTTGTCGGTGCAGAAACCCACGTACCAGAACAGCAATCAATCAATTACAGTAAAGAGGAAGAGGTCGCTGACGGAATGGGGAGTTTCCTCAACCATAATCTCACAAATCTCCCCTAACAGTCTTACTCCACAACCTGACGCATATTTTTTTGTGGAGACTTTCGTTCTATTTTCAGACTTAACGAGACAGAAAAGGTCCCCTTTGGGGGTTACCCTGAGAGCAGGGTCAGAGGAGTCCGCGGAGGTAAAGGAGAAGATGTGGACTTTCCCCACCGCACGTTACATAAATCACTTCCAAGGAGCATTTTGGCCCTTCCGCCACTCCCCAACATCGTCGTGCTCGCGACTCGCCTAATGAAAGCTGCACGGTGACAGAAAGGCAAGTTCAGTGGCAGTTCACTGCGCATGTGAGCTTCCCTTCTGGATTATACCGCTTCTGCTCTTCTACTCCGAAACAATGATTCATGTTTTCAAGGCTGTATGAGAACCCGGTGCTATATAAAACATAATTATAAAAGTATGCAAGTATAAAATTAGGCACAGCTACTGAGTCATAATGGTTATGTAAGTATAATATACTGTACATCCATCCATAATTAGAATAAGTAGCATTGTACTGTATGAGAATTTTGGCACGTATTGTCTTAAATTGTCTGTTTATTTACTCATGAAGTATTGTTTGAACATATAGTTACAAATACAGTATGAATACAGCAAAATATAGCCAATGCCTTTCCTCTTTGCCAGGCTGTCTGAACACACACCACAGAGTTTTCTATACTTTATCAAGTCATAATCCACTGCAACACCTCCATAATCTCACCCACGTTTTGCAACCCCCATTTCCTGATTAACGGTGACCCCCACGATCCCCAACACAGCAGCACAAATTTGTAATAAATGCTGTTTTTCTTCATTTGTTTTATCCCCATGTTTGCATTTTGCATGCAGTGTCACGCAATAGCGTGTGATCTGCAGAATATTGGGGGAGGAGATGAATCTCATTATCTTCCCCAGACTTCTTTGCCGTCAGGAAAGGTCTCTGTTTCTCCGGAGAGTGATGCGGTCGGTTAGTTACAGAGGCCGTCAACTGTTTAGGAAGATTTTGGTTTCATTTGTAAATTTGTGTTTTAAACTTATGAGCCAGTAGTTGGTATCAGTATAGAGGTTTGTCCTCTCCTGCTCCAGGGATCACGACGGTGCTGACCATGACCACGCTGAGCATCAGCGCCCGCCACTCCCTGCCCAAGGTCTCCTATGCCACCGCCATGGACTGGTTCATCGCCGTCTGCTTCGCCTTCGTTTTCTCCGCCCTCATCGAGTTCGCCGCCGTCAACTACTTCACCAACGCAGAAGCGGAGAGGACAAAAAAGAAAGCGGCCAAGTCTCCGCCGGCACCCAAATCCACGTCGTCGAAGGTCCCTGACACGGAGGAGGTGCTGCCCGTAGGTGTCTTCATGTCTGGTTACCGCCCATGTTCAGGGATGGCAGAGAGCCTGAAGCCAGAGAAATTATCCTTATCCAGCTTTTATATAAATCATAGTTTTACTTTGCAGTGAACCTTCCATCCGGTAATAGCAACAACACAGCAACAGAAACAACACAACAACAGCAACACAGTAACAGCAACAACCGAGCCACAGTACAAAACTATGGAAGTAAATCTGTATCAGAATTTGAATTTTATGTGCCACTGAAATTCTAACATTGAATATTTATGCATTGGGAATATGCATCAGAAATTTGATGGTCCGAATTCACATACAAAAATGCAAGGTTAAAAATACAAAGACAACATTTCAAAGTTGCTCCAATTCGACAGTCTGAATTCACGTGCAAAAATGCCAGGTTAAAAATACGAGTTAAACATCCGGGATACCAAGGCTAAGCAATCTATGGCTGCGTTTGACTTTGGCTTTAGGTCTGTCTGCAGCTGATGTGACAAGAGCATCTGCCTGCGACTGCAGTGGTGGAATATAAACTGACTGCAGCCAAGTCGGACAACGTCTAGCCCTCATAGTGTGCGAGACCTGACTGCAATGGCTGCACTGCAGGAGGGTGTAGATAAATCTGTACAAATATCACCTGCACGCACATTACAACAACTAACTCCTGATCCAAACTGATATCAGTGGAAAAAAATAAATTATTGTGTATATTGGCCTTGTGTAAAAAGATAGCTGCCAGGAAAAAGATCAAATACATGTATTTCAAGGAATCTAAGTTTTTATTGTCATGTACTGAGTACAATGCAATTCTTACTTGAATGCCTTCTTTACAGACTGGATGAATAAGCAAATAAAGCATCGCAACATTACAGTAACTAACAATAAACAAACCAGGGAAATTACCTGAAAACCAGTTATAACTGCTTTACGTGATATTCGGGAGAAATAGCAGATAATGCCTTGGAACTGCTTGGGATACAAACGTCAGAACAGGCATTCCCGGCAATTCGGTTGTGCTGTAAGCGGCTGCAAGAAGTCGAACACGGTCACAGATTCGGTTGCTTAGCCTTGGTATCCCGAATGTATAACTATAATATTTTTAACGTCGTATTTTTTGCATGTGAATTCGGACCATTGAATTGGAGCAACACAGAAATGTTCTCCTTGTATTTTTAACCTTGTATTTTTGCGCATGAATTTGGACCATCGAATTTCCGATGCATATTTCGAATGCATAAATATTCAATGCTAGAAATTCAGTGGCATAGAAAATGCTAATTCTGATGACACAGATTTACTTCTATACAAAACAAGTCACTTGGAATTTTGTATTTATATTGTTGTTGTTTATTTTTTTGAAGATTAAGTCATTTCAAGCACAGGTCTTGAGTGTGATGAAGGCAACATGGTGTTTGTAAAAGAAAGCAGAAAAATGATTGGTTATTAAAGAGTTCATCTACATTAAGAGAAAGTTTTGCCACACAGGTTCCCAAATTAGATCCTCCAGACCGAAAATAGGCAGCTGTGCTGAGTCCAAGGTGCCACATGTCCTAAAAAATGGCATCTCCGTTTAGCGTTGCTGGTTTTTGGGTTAATATGAATTAACATGTAATTTGATTTTTAAAATCTGTATATGTAGTGTCTTTCCGAAAGAGGCTTGTCACAAAATGCAACTTCACAAGGTGATTTGATACGACTTAAGAAATAGCATCGGAGAGAGACACGGTTGTGCTTAATGACTGAGAGGAAACGCAGACCAGTCTAGTTAAAGTATAAACTAAAGGTGGAGTATGTCTTATGCGTCATACATAAGTCGAATTCTAACCAAATGTAATACAATAAAAAGTGTTTATCTGACGTGCAGCACCAGGAGCTGCAATAACCCCACGTGCTTAAATAATGATTATGATTGCAGAAACATAGCAATTGAGAGGATTGTTCGAGGGGAAAAGCTGCGTGCACATTTTGAGGGCAGACTCACGGGTTGCTCTCAGTGAAAATGGGGCGAAGTGCAGGGTGGGGGGGCTTTTGTGTGGCTCGGAGGAGCAGATATACTTTTATGGACACCAGGGAGTGCTGACTTTAGATCACGGACACATCCTCAGTGCTGCTGTGAGGTCGGCCATCCATCCGATTTACATGCATACAGCTGACTCCTGGAGTATTGCGGTGGCTGTCAATTTTACTCTTTCCTTTTCTGTACTTTCTGATACTGCGTTTGATCCATCCATCTGTCCATCCGTCCATCCATCTGTCATCCCATTGGTCCAACCATCATCCATCCATCTATTCAGCATCCCAGGCATCCATCCAGTCAATATCCCATTCACCCATCTATCCATCTATCCATCATCCAATTTGTCCACCAGTCCATCCCTCCATCCAGGAGCAGTGAAGGCCTAATGGTTAAGGAAGCGCACTTGTAATTGAAAGATTGCTGGTTTGAATCCCCAACCAGCAAGGCACCCCTAAGGTACCCTGAGCAAGGTACCGTCCCCAAGCACTGCTCCCCGGGCGCTGAATTAGCTGCACCCTGCTATGTCACATTGTCACATATGGGTGAAATCTGATGTCACATATGGGTACAATCCAAAGGACACATTTATCATAGTGTGCCGTGTTGTGTCAACAATGATCACTGATTGCCAAATTCCGTCCAGCCATCCATTTTACAATTGCTTGGGTCAGGGTCATAGTTGGTGTAGAGCCTATCCCAGGCAGCTCCGGGGTAGGGAACACCCTGGACGGGGGGCTAGTCAATCGCAGGGCACATATATGCAGACGCACAGTCGTATGCTTTGAGCTATTTAGGGATGACGCAGCATCTCATGAATGGTAAAAAATGCAACTGGGCAGTTCTGTGGTTTTCGACAAGATGGATGTGAATTTGTAGGTCAATGACTAGCGGGCGGGGGGATTGCTCCCTGAATGCGTCAGGTGCATAATTAGATCAGCATACGCATGTATACGATGGCTAGAAGTAAAATCTGTCTTATCGTTTAAAATCTTTGTTATACTTCATGGTAAATGGTGGCCGGTGACCTAGTTTTTGGACCCCTGGAAATGCTGAGAGCTGTAGTGTAGATTCGTCCCCTAGATTAGAATTATGTTACACTCTGCTGGCTTCAAGCTTGCAGTCAGTGTGACGTATTGAGCAGACTGCCAAAATACCTCCCGATTAGCCCCTTTAAATATTCAGATGCCATGTTTTAAAACAATAATCATAAATGTGATCTTGCAGATTTTTGTGGATGATTTTTCTTTATGGGTATCGAGTCAGGTTTTCATCGTTTGGGGGAAAAAATATCCATTTCCCTCTTTTTCGTGTGGATGAACTGAAAATCCCGACGCTGAGCGATGGCGATCACATGCTGCTTAATGCCCTCACTGCTACTATGGATTAGGGTGTTGTCATGGAAACGGGGCCACTGCGCATCTGTATGAGTTTCCAGTTCTTTGGCACGGGGCAGCATGGCTGCCTGCCGGGGGGTGGAGGGGGAGGGACTCTGCCGGTGTAGTGCCTCAAACCCTCATCTTCCAGGCCCCCACTCCCCGTATCTTCAGAGCTTTGCACCTTCCCATAAGCCCTCTGTCACCCCGCCACACGTGACAGCTGCCTCAGGGAGGGGGGTAGGGGTGGCCTCCAACAGGGCAGGCCTTCTGCTGACCCCCCCCCTCGGTGAAGGAAACGTGAATCTGAACACCACCCCAGGTTGACCGCACTTAGTAAACACTTATTTATTTATTAGTTGACAAACAAACACTCTGCGGGGGGGTGATGCGTGACACGGGTGGCCACCCCTAATCGTAACACCTTTCAGGCGCGGCATGTGAACAGATTTAACACGCTGCTCTCATCCAAGAGTGGGGCCGGTCATATAGAGGATGTTCACTGCGCACACAGGGAAGCAGGACGGATCCGTTTCCGACGCCCCAAAGCCGAGATGGTGTGCTTATACTGGTAATTCATCTTCATTCTATTCCGGATAATGGAAGGCTCACTGTCCCCCACCCCACACATTTATTGGTCCGCAGCATGCCTCTAATGAACTGACATTTCCTCCACCTCAGGGATGTGTCATAGTCAGATGTCTTCAGCTTTGTTACCCTTAGATTTAAGGTGGGGGGGGGGGTTAGGGGTAGGGTTAGGGTTAGGGGGGGGGGGTTAATACCCACCCGTGTTTTTATAAATTAAGATGCCTGTGACTTATTCTGCTTCAAAAAGAGAATATAGGAACTCACTTTTTAAAAAATCATTATGATTTACAAAAGGCTGGGCCTCCTTGGGATCCTACCAGCACACAGAGAAAAATGCATGGGCGGACTATAAATTGCAGTTAATTGGAAAGACCAGCATTGCTCTACGTTCTATGGTGGCACTTTGCACCTTTACACAAGTGAGTTTTTGTTACCCGATATGTAGACAAAATGATAGAGAGGTAATGTTTGCATCAGATACCATATGGAAAGCAGTATGTCGTTTTATTTCCCCCCACATGCAAAATCCAACTGCAATGTATATATTTGTGTGTGTCTGTTATGTAGTACTCCAAATATAGGTTATAGATTACATTTATTTTACATTTGTTTTTAAAAATTAACATCTGCATCCAGTGAGAGATAACATTGAAAATGTGGCATTGAACAAACAAAACATTGAATTTTCTAAAACAACTTATCATGCTTCATTGCAAGTGAGGAAATGAGAACCAGATATGTGTGTGATTTTTCTCTATCTAATAAGGAGAGTGCAGTTTTTTTCCAAGGGGAATCTGTTTATTACAGTACGCAAAGCAGAAAATGAACAACGTTTATCCCCGGTGCAAAAACATGAAAACGGTTTGAACCAATCATAATTGTAAGAATAATGAAGTTTCTTTTTAAAAACAGGGGAAAAAAAAAAAAATATATATATATATATATATACATATACTCACCTAAAGGATTATTAGGAACACCTGTTCAATTTCTAATTAATGCAATTATCTAATCAACCAATCACATGGCAGTTGCTT
>JABFDZ020000115.1:1465834-1480994 GCA_019775955.2 Pollimyrus isidori
ATATATTTGTAGATTTAAAGTGTATTTAACAATATACTAAGCTCTCCATATGATATCTGCCCATTAAGTCTAATTATCCTCTCAGACAATTAAGAGGTGTGAAGCATATTCAGGCGGGAACGTAATTAAAATGAGGAATGGGTGAAGTCTTAGAGCCGCGCTGCATTGTGCTGCATTAGGGTGCATATGTTGCGAGTTGCTGCAGCCACAGGGGGCGCTGATTGCAGTTTTAATTATTCACAAGACCGGCGTACATCTTCATGATCTCGTGAGGCTGATCTGCATGTTGACTCACGCCCAGCACGCCCTTCTCCTGACAAACGCTGCGACCTCCTTGCTTCCATCTGCCCGAAGGCTTGCGTCGGCCGCTCTGAGGGATCGTCTGTTGTACCGTTACACGCCTCCCACTGAGCCACCCCCAGTGCACTTGCCAATAGTTCCTCACGAAGCCATGTTGATGCTCGCTGCCTCTTCACTCAAAATGACTAACTCCCTCAGGCCAGAAAATGCAAAGAGCGCCGTATGCTGTAACAGAGAATGCATTACCGCCAAGGCTGGGATGGAGTCCAAAGTTATGCGCCTCCTAGTGGTGGAGTGAAGAAGTACACCCCTCACCGCCCTACAATATCACAAAATCATTGCTATTTGGAGCACGGGCATCCTTCCACATGGCCCACAGACATCAGAAAAACACAAAGTTTCCGACACCCCACCTTATTTTAATCACATTTTAATAGGGGCAGTGAGTAAGGTGATGTACCTCTAATGGGATGGTCATTGTTTGAATCCCAGGGTTGGAAGAGTGATTTCACTGTTAGGCACTTAACGAAGGTCCTTAATCACCAGTTACTCCAGGGATTCTCAAAACTTGTATGTGGCTAAATAATACATGTCAAAGTTGTTTTTTGTACCCTGTATGGACAAAATCCTGTTAATAAATACAACACTGTGGCATAAGAATTCAAGAAGAATCTTTGAAGTAATGGGGCAACCTTAAAGAACATCAAACAGAGCTCCGCTTTAGCCACTGGCCTGAACTATCTCTGCTAACTTATTTAATATGCTGAGATTCAGCCTCAGCAAAAATAAAGAGCGATAAAAGAATCTATTAAGCAAAATTGAGAAAAACAATGCTAAGTGTAATGCATTCAATTTTGTGGATGGCACAAAATGGAAATAACAGGATGCACGTTTACACAATTTCATTGCATTCCATTAAAATGTCCCAAATGGAATATCACTGCATAGCCATTCAGCATCTTAATGAGGGCCGTCAGAGTATAATTAGGAGCCCATTTAGTCCACTTTTAGGGAAATTATTCATTGCAGGACGTACATTGATGGTAGATGTTTAATAAACAGGGATGCAAACACTGGCCATGTAAGTGTTTTTAATGGGATCATATTTTATGTATTTTATGTTATATAAAGACTAATTATTTATGTTGTTTTTTTCTCCTTCATCCATATTTCCCATGTAGCAAAATCAATAAAGGAAAGGTAAATGGTCTTTCTGACCTTTTGGTATATGATATACTATGCACGTTCATGATGTGCCTACTTATTAATGCTTGATAGTGACGTTCCAGTGAGATTGTCCCAGTGAGAAGAATCACTGTCGCCCCTTTCCATTTGCTTTCCAGTGACTTTTGAAGTGTAACACCTGTTCCAGTTTCCCCTCGGGCACACGTCCATTCTTACTTCCTCTCACCCTTTATAATCCCCCTGGTGGCACTTCCCAAACACTGCATTTGTAGTTGGGGTCCCCCGTGTTTCAGAATTTGCAGGTGCCTGGTATGCATGCCATGGGGGTTCTTAAGACATTAGGAGAATTCCAAAGAAAATAATCTCTTCAAAGCCAAACCAGCACATGCAAAATTGTTTAATGCTTGGAAAGGTCTACATTTCTCAGATTTGGTGCATAATTAAAGGGAGGGAGATCATCCAGATGTAAAATTAAATTTTTCTATGCATCCATCTGTTTCAACTCCTCATCCAGTCTCAGTCACAGTGATAACCTAATTTATCTTACAGTATTCTGTTCAAAAAAACATTTCCTAGTCTCTGAACTTTCTGAGACAGTCATCCTTCCAATGAAAAATGGGTGACTTTGGCCCTGATTTCAGGTTGAGTACAGATGCTCCCCAAAGCTCCATTAAGAAGAGGTACATGCTTATAGACTTGTGTAAAGACTGGACATTTCCCAATCCTTAACCCTAAACCTAACCTAAACCCCAACCCTAACCCAATCCCAAACCCACCCATTCAGGGATTGGAAGTCAGTAAGAGTTTTTTTCAACATTATCTACACTGCAATTGATGTCTAATTTATGAAACATATATATCCATCCATCTTTCTTCTAACCATTTATTATGGGATGGATGGAGCCTATACCAGGCAGTATAGGGTATGGGATAAAACACATACCAGAAGATATAACCCTGTTAGTCTGACAAAGGGCACACAAAATCACACACTTTAAACAAGACGCCAATTTGTCTGACCTTGGGAAGAGGGAAAGAGTAAGCCCATGTAACCCAGGGAGAAAGTGAAAACTCCTCACCCACAGAGTGGAGGTAGGATGCAACCCCGACCCCTGAAATGTTACTTCCATCTTTCTTCACTTTCATTTTCTTTTTTCTTCTTTTCAGTGATAGGTCTTTCGCGATAACCGTGTAGCTGAGTCCACTTTCGTCGTCCGAATGCAAGGCACTCTGCAGATATTTGGAAGACCTCCTTCTAGAGGTGATGCACTGCTGGAGGCTGGTCAGCCACACGGGCGCCTGCTAATTAAAGTGATCTGCGACCCGGGAGGCTTGAGCCCTCGACAAAAAAAAATCCACTGCCGAGAGATTCCCAGAGAGGTTCGCTCTGTGTTAAAGGGCCTAGATAATTAAACGGCCATTCGCTCCAAGCTCTGACAGTGTTCCCCGCAGGCTCTGAAGACGTTTCTGGCAGGAGCCGTGAAATCTGTGGTGCAGATATTTGGAGTCACGCTCCAAAGAGAGACTTTTCTTTGGGAAGTCGCTGAGAAAATGACATTTGACTCACAGCTATACTGCATCCATGTGCCAGTCACATGCTTCTTGGCATGAGTTATGACACGCCGATTGTGAGAAGACAAGAACCTCTCACTGCTAAATTCACCTTCTGAAACTGTGAGACCTGTGCAGTAGGAGTATATAAGTATTTGCACTGCCTTGAATTGAACTCAATCGATTTTGAGTGTTGGGGTGCATTTGGGTGAAGCCAGTGCTCATGGCACTGTCATAACTAAAGGGTTTAATAGAATATCTATGTTGATATGCCACAGGTCGAGTCTGCAGCCTCGCTAATGAATTGAATGTGTCGCAAAGAGACTCAGCAATGAAAGTTACAGAGCGGTCAACCATTGCTGAACTCCTTTCTTGTTATATTCAATAGGATCTAGGGTGCACCCTTGTGAAAATTCATTGAAACAAGTTCAGCATATCAACATTTCCATATATAATATGACCTTGTTTTTTAGTAGCATTTGGATGTGATTTGGCATAGAATCCAACAATTTTGAGCAGTCTCTGTAGACCTTGGGGTCCCAGTATCATACTTGAATTAACGCCTCAATAAACTTATCTTTCGTGATACAGTCCATTGCACGAAGGTGCTGCTTGCAGATTGACCACGGATTCTTTACACTCAGAAAAAAGGGTAAAATCTTTTAGCTTTGCTTGTCACTTGGCTCTTCCCTTACAATTGTACCTTTTAAGGTACAGAAGTGGACTCTGAGGAGCAGTGGTTCATAAATGTTCATCAGAGTCCATTTCTGTACCTTAAAAGCATAGTTTAGGGTTAAAATTATGATGCGCAACACATCTCTGATCAATCATAATCCAGCTTAAGCCTGGATTTACTAACCCTAATTTAAGTCTAAACCAGGATTAATTTGATTCATGCAGATGAAACCTATCCATAATGATGTAACTTCAGCATATTGAAAAAGTGACTAATGGAGGCATAATGTGGGCTTTCTATAAAGAAACTTAAAATCAGACTGGAAAAAAATATGGCTTGTTTCAATTAATTTGCATAAGGGACTTGCTTCAGGCTGGCTATCATGGTATGTAACTGAGGGTTGTCAGGGCACATGGAAGCGCTACTTCGGTCCCCAACTTTTTCTTGGCAGGATGGCAGAGCCAATGATAAGTGTTCAATCAGTGAGTGACAGGGGAAGAACCACTTCAGGGGCCAATCAGCATTCAGCCGAGGCCAGTGCACCTGTGCCCCCTGGCCCTGTATATTTCCCTGCTCTTTTCACACAAGCCCTCTCTGGCTTTGTCCCTCCTTTTTTATCCTCCAGCTACAACGCTTTTACAGCAAGCGAAGAGTCGAACCCTGACAAATCCTCAAATTCGAGGAATCAGAAACAGAATAGGCAGGAAAATTCTCCTGAGAAGCCAAACCAAACCCATGGCTTTGGGCAACAGGGCCCCTTGCTAAACGGCGGCCCTTTGCTAAACAGGGCAACTGCTGATTCCCTCCGGTTTTCTGGGTCTTTCATTGCACAGGGCTGGCTTGGAGTGATGAGAACGACCTACTTTTTAATTATCCTAATGAGGAGGGGGTTTTTTTCCAGAAGGTAATCAGCGCTCTCTGGAGATGCTAACCCTCAGAAACAGAAGGATGTTTGCAGCTGTAAATCAATAAATGTGATGGTACATAGATTGAAATGAGGCACCAGACCTGATAACATGGGTTATTGGAGGTTGTATAGTTTGTGTTAATTATGTAAATTAGATTTTAGCCAAAGAAAATTAAATAACAGGGGGAGAGTGGAGCACACAGAGATGGGCTGGATGATTCCATAAGTCATATTTTAAAAACAATAATGAATTAGAAATAGAAAGAGAGATAAAGAGATTCTGGGGAGTGGAAGATTGAAGGGCTGAGTGAGGGCAGCAGAGCATGGAGGAGAAAAAGAGAGGGAGAGAGAGAGAAAGAAACTTCCCCATCTGACTGGTTGTGTTATTTGCTTGTGCTTTTCCAATATGGATTCACATCTGTTGGTTGACTTAGCTTGTTTGCAGCACCCTGCTAAATTCACTGCAGGCTCAGGACAAGTCGTGATAGAAATCGCATTTAATTTATAGCTGTCGGACACCTTCTGCTTCCTCACTCACACACATGCTCCTTGCTCATTCGCAACATCGTGAGTGACCAATCATGTCAGGACGTGCGCGGTTAATTAGGCGGTGGAATGATTAGGCTGTAGTAATGAGCTTTAGTCCACCCCTGTAAAGTCCACAACCAAAGTGTTCAGAAGGTAACTGCATGCATGGTGAGGTTCAGGATTAACTTCCTTGGGTGATGCCTGAACTTTAAGATCTGAGTCTTTTAAACTGGTAAAAGTAGCGATGCTGTCCGCTGGCATCATTCACGACTGGTTGACTTGCCAAACCTCATATCTGGAACCCGCAGTCATTGCAGGATTGGACTGCGTGGCAGGTGTTTCACTGAGCCCCAGGGACCAGTGCATCTGTCGAGCCGTGTCCAGCCCCTTGAGTGCTGATTGGGCGGATGGCAGTTGATGTTTGCGCTGTAATGACGGCTTCCCCTTGTGACTGCAAACATGCCGCTGGGCATCTTGATGTTAATGCTCACGGACGGCGTCTTCAAACAACTGGAATTGCACATAGACAGCAAGCTGGTTGGACTCAATGATCCCTGCTGTGGCGGCTCTCTTCCTCCTGTTCTTACTAGAGAAGCATGCAGGCATCTGGCAGGCTGGAAAAGAAGACAGGCTCCAAAAGCTTCTCTGGATCCATTTTGTGTGGATGGATTTCACTGAATATGTTCTTAGAAATAATCAAGGAGTAAAATTCTCTTGTTCTCAATATGAAACTATTTCAAGTGGAGGAGACCTGCCAAAGCACCGTCTCAGGACTGCCCCTCAAGACCGCTGTTGGCTGGGCATTGGGAAACCATGGTGTTCTCTTCAGAGCATCTCAATGTTTCCATGAATGAGCCCTGACTAACCCAGTGCAATTAATTTTTAAATCACCCACTTCACAACAGAGACACTCCAGGGTGCTGACAGACATGTACTGTAATGCATTTCTGCATCATTTATACAGAATAAAACATGAAACAGGGAATAAAGTAAGACAGAAACAAAAAATTAAGATAAGAAAGCCAGATGACAACGGAGGAGAGGAGCCAAAAAAGCCAAAGCTGGGAGTAAAAAACCTCTGGGGGTCCAAGGTCAACCGGCTGCCCAAGAGAGGCCCTGTTTGCTAAAAGCAAGGTGTAAACTGTGATCAAGGGCAAAGGCAACATTCCACAGTTCTCCGTGTCAGCCAGTGTGAATCAGCAGACAGAAGGCCGCGTCAACGATGTCACAGTTTGTAAGTCACATCCATGAAGTCATAATTAATTCCATGGGACTGAACCATGACTCCATCTCAGATGCTGCTCACCTGACCACCTCGGTGACTAATCGAACATGTGGCAAGGAAGGCAGAGAGCATCGGTGGTCAGAACATGCATTGACACATATATGGATAAGCACAGTAGACCAAAATGGCATGTAGAGCAAAACAGCTGCTATAGTTACAGTGTGTTATGTGCAATTCAGTAGTGATTTACGTATCCATCACTAAACCTAAACTAATCCTAAAGGGATGTGACAGCATCCTAAGCACCAGTCTGCCTACTTACCCACGTCTCGGTTTCCAGAAGCTAGAATCAAGGATCAATACTGTACATAAACCAGGGTGAGGCCAAATCTAAGGCCGTGTGCAGCATCGTGGAAAGCGGACACCGACAAGCATGTCGTCATGGTAACCGACATGCCGTAGATCCACCTCAAGATGAAAATGTTGACATTTAAATCAACTAGTTGGGGCATACCAGGGTGAGACTTTCCTCATTTTGACAGCAGAATGGATGACAGATGTTCAAAAAGGCAGATTTAAACATTAAGTTTTGGAATCTTGTTATTGAAAGCTTTACTTTTAAAACCGGTGCCCAGGTGAACTGACAAATTACAATTTTGAAATATTTACAGCTGTGATCATTGTAAAGTATTAGAGTATTACTACTTCAGTCCTCCACTTGTAGATCATGAAGATGCATAAATTTATATAGGATTCTGGCCATTGGTCACATTCATGTAGATACAGACCAATCAAGCTGGTTTTGAGATTTCTCAAAATTATTGTCGTGGGTTTTGAAGTATTATGATTTTAACGGATGCACTGATTGTACTTCTACATATGACCAGCAGAGGCCGCCACAACCACATTTTGTCCTTCGTCACTCTTACCAGATGGTTGGATCGTTCCAAGCAACGCACTTATATTTTTTGCAAAACACATGTTACCTTGCCAGTAGTCATCCGTTGCAAATGCTCCAATTCATTCTTCATTTGGAGCAGAAAGTTATTTTAAGTTTTTTGGGGGAATTTTGAGTTTTACTGTTTACTTCGAAGTTGCTAGTGGCGTTTTTTTACACTTTGAAATCTTATTTAAGATTCGGCGCTACTGATGGCCTCAGGAATTCATAGTTTTTAAATACGGAACTGCCTTCCGGAGCATTTACATTTTCATACTAGTATGAAGCTGATTTCCAGTGGGAAATTTCAGAACTCTTTTAAACGAATCAACTTGATATATTAAAAATGGAGGTTAAATGCAGGAAAAACATATTTTTACCATGCATTCACTGGATTGGGTACAAAAAATGCTAATGTTCATTAACTGTCCCTGGGAGGTGAAGAAGGTGAGATAAAACTTTAGCAAGATCAGTTACCAATAAAAATTTGAGAATCATAAAGTAATCACAAAACATCTTTCAAAATGAATTGCTGTAAGCACCAAGACATGCCAGAAGACAGTAGACATTAATTATGGCAATGAGTAATGTGAGGACTGGTAACTGGGCATATTTGAACTGTTTCTCCAGGGATGCCTGAAAAATTGCTGAGACTGCACTGTGAGCCCAAGCAGCACACACTCCCCTGTATACAGCTGCTTACTGGCAGAGGAGATAGCATGGTGACCATGGTGCCTCACCCAAGGAAACCGTCAACCAATGCACTGTGGCCATGCTGACCCCTGCAATTTCCCTAAATGTGGGATTCTCAACTGCACAATTTCTTTTACTGCGGGCAAGGGCAACAGAGGGGCATGGATACCTTGGCAGATTTAGGGGGCCCGGCACTTTACAGGGGCAACAGAGGGGCATGGATACCTTGGCAGATTGAGGGGGCCCGGCACTTTACAGGGGCCACAGTAGGGGCATGGATGCCTTGGCAGATTGAGGGGGCCCAGCACAGTACAGGGGCCACAGTAGGGGCATGGATGCCTTGGCAGATTGAGGGGGCCCAGCACAGCACAGGGGCCACAGTAGGGGCATGTATACCCGGGCAGATTCAGGGACCCCAGCACTTTATAGGGGCCACAGTAGGTACATGGATACCCTAGCGGATTCATGGGGCCCAGAACATTATAGAGGATAGAGACCCTTGAACTCGAAAACAAACACATAAACGGAAGAACAATGAAAGAATGAATAAATGATGAGAATATTCAGGAAACCATCTGCATGATAAATTACACCATGGGGACATTTTGACATGGGCTCAGCATATTTAGCTGTCTCCTGATGGGGGGGGGGGCACTGATGCTCTCCCCTGGTATTTAGAGGGCCAGTGCATGGCTCAGCTGGTCAGGCCTCTGTGCTTGTAATTGGAAGGTAACTGGTTTGAATAATGTCCACGGCAGAATAATCACTCATCCACTGGGCCCTTGAGTAAGACCCTTTACCCCCCACCCTGAAATGCTTCAGGATAAATGTTCTGGATAAATGGTTGACCCTGCATTGTGACCCCCAAGCATTTTGTGTGTGTGTGTGTGTGTGTGTGTGTGTGATTCAGATATACATCACATTCTTGGGACCGAATATTCCCACAACGTGATTAAAACCTGTTATTTTGATGTTGTGGGGACCATTTTTTGGTCACCACAATGGGAAATTCAATTTTATGAAAATCTGTGACTGCAATAAAAAATTCTATAAATTGTTTGGTTACTTATAGTTAAGGTTAGGGCAGGGTAAGGGTTAAGGTTGTTATACTAGGATTGCGCTTTTCCCATTAGAAATGAGTGACTAGTCCCCACAAAGATATGAATACAGAGGACAGAATGAGAGAAAAGAGAGAAGATGGGATCTGTGGAAATTCCAGTGTGCTTGTGCAAATAAAACACTGTTTCATATGTATAGGCTTCTCTCAAGAGAGCAAGGTGCCATATGCTGGGAGGAAATGAAATTACTTCCTATGTGTTTGAAAAGTAAGTATTTTTATCATTATGGAGTCTATCCCCAGCCATAACAAAGCACACACACAAACACACACACATGCACATGCATGCACACACACACACACACATGCGTGCACACACACAAACACACACGCACATGTGTGCACACACACAAACACACATGCGTGCACACACACACACAAACACACACATGCACATTCCTGTACACACACACAAACACAAACATGGGTGCATGCACTCACGCACATGCGTGCACACACACAAAGTCACACACATGCGTGCACCCACACAAACACACACACACACACACACGCATGCACGCACACACAAAAACACACACACACGTGTGCACACACACAAACGCACATGCACATGCGTGCACACACACACACACACAAACGCGACACACACACACACACTGTGCACAATTTTAGAGATGCAGTAAAGAATCACATGTCTTTGGACTGGGAGGAAGCTGTGGTAACTCAAAAAAACTATACCAAACACAGGGAGAGGGGGCAAGCGCCACACTCAGGGCAGTGGGAGTCTGGAGGTGTGACCCATCAGTGTTGCCCGCTGAGCCACTTATTTTAACACCATGTCAATTATTTAATTAATATGCAAAATACATCAACAGATACAATGTAACTAATTTTATTTGATACATTTCTTTAGTGTTATATAAAGTAATCCTTTGATAAAAGACTTTCATTATCTGGTCAGCTTTGTTGAGTCATATTGGCTCCTGGGTAATGAATCATCTCCAATGAGTGACCTGCCCATCACATGCGGGCGTGTCGCCCTCCGTCCTCATGGGCGAGTCTCGGAGCTAAGCCGCATTCCAGTCTCACCAGCCTCTAATGGCGCGTCCATCACACTAATCTGTGACAAAAGAGCAGTGACCCGCGGCCGTCTCAGATGGCCTGGTAGAGTGGGGCAGAGGGCGGGGGGGAGCGGGGGAGAGGAGCGGGGGGGCGAAGTCAGCAGGTGATGAAGTTTGTCGTCAAAGGGCTGGAGACTGAGCGGAGCGCAAAGGCCTCAGAGTGGAATTCCGTGTGGACGACGAGCAGATGGGATCCACTGAAGGCCGTGTGACCAGGAAGTGATGTCGTGTGGGAGGTGGTCAAATGAACTGCGAGGAGGCGAACAGCCAATCCGTCGCCTTCCTGTGGACCAGCATGGAGAGAATGGCTCCTCCTTTTACCAAAGTCCTTTATATCTTGACCTCCCCCACATGGGCCAGTAGGGCATGCATCCAAACCCTGGCACAAGGGCATTGGCTCTTGATTGCTTTTGTAAAATGGCACCTCCGAGGTGCTCCAGCCCCCATAGGATGCAGGCCAGACTTCCCATCAGCACCCATTGGTCAATCCCCCCGCGACCCCCACCCCCATCTGTCATCTGGAAAGACAAGACCTGACAGGCGCGTCCACGACTAAAGAGGCGGAAGAGACGTCTGAGACAGTAACGGATTGCCCCTATAAACCTACCTCCAGCTCAAAGGATGCTTTGAATTCTGCTTGGTCTGGTTCCCTCGCATGTGTCAGTATATAACCAAACCCAGCACAGAATCAGAGGCTGTTACACTGAGTGATGCTTAACCTGCGGTCGCTGACAAATGACTAGCGCTGGCGGCTCATTTAGAGAGACGCGGAGTGAAACGCCTCTTAAGGCTCCCAGCCACATCTGTTAGGCGCAAACCCTGCTGGTCAAAAGCGAGACCAGATGAGGAATATCCCATCCCACCGCTGGTTTTAATGGGGCAGGACAGGGTCGGTGGAGTGTTACCGCAGTGAATCCTGCTAGAAACTCTGCCTGCAGGTATAACAATCATTCACCTAAATGCGTGGGGTCCATGCTGGGACAGTGGGAAGGGTTTTAATGAAAATGCAGATAAGGACATTACCGTATGGTTATTTAGCAGATGCTGTTGCCCAAGGCGACACAGAAGAGAGGAAGAGAGGAGGGTCAGTGTCCCTGGAGAAGCAGGGCGCTCTCAGCCTTTCTCAAAGGTGCGGCCATGACACCTGGCGCGTGGCTAGAGGTTCAGGGCCCTGGTAAGCAAGCATCGCCTTGGGTGGGCATTTTCAGCTTTGATGAAATATGGATGAAGGGGGGTCCCAACATTTTTTTGGGAGAGGGGGGAGCTATAAAATTCTGGGCCCCCTGGGTCTTGTGAGGGTATCCATCTGGCACCCCTGGTCGACATCCCGCTGTCGGCTACAGGATTTGAACCAGTGACTGCAGAGTCCTGGTCGGGAGAGCGACCCATGTTTTTATGGATGGAACAAACACAATGGTCCAGTCAGGAAGGTGAAGTGGGTGACTGGTGCAGGAATGTTTGAAAAAAAAGCAGACAGAGAAATGAAAAGCAATGAAATAGGCCAATTGATGGAGTGTTTGACAATTGATATGGCTGAGGCCTGGGTTGACCATCAGGTTATGTGTTCTGTGCACAAATGCGTGTTCCTTGGACAGGTTCCCAGCCCCCTGGTGGCCTCATGCTGCATAACCAGTTAGAAGTTGGAGGGATGGTTGGATATGCATAGATAGATAGATAGATAGATAGATAGATAGATAGATAGATAGATAGATAGATAGATAGATAATACTTTATTAATCCCTGGGGAACCTCCGGGAAATTTATGTTTTTGGAAGTTATTCCTTCCATCTTCATCTGCAGTCTGTATTTTCCTGCAGTTTACACGCCTATAACTGCAGCCATAGATATGGTACATGTGTCAGAGCATCCTGGCAGCCTGGAAGCTGTGCAAGCAGGGAAATGAGAGAAGATGGTGAGCGCAGTTTGCTGTTCTTGGTCTATGGTCTGCACCTATAAAGTGCTGGAGTGTGTGTCAAATGCTGGTTAAAGAAATAAATGTAATCGAAAGAAAGAAAGAAAGAAAGAAAGAAAGAAAGCCAATATTGAGCAAGAAAGAATTTATTTCAATACCCTGGGATGTGACCCTGCATGTGTTTGACCTTTTCAAGGGTCATATGTACAGTAGATGTACAGGGATGGGGGGGGGGGTATTTATTGGTGCACACTAGCATCACTCACAGCATTGGGGAAAGACTCAAATGATACTCATTTAGAGCCGAGCGAATTAAAACAGATCATACATTTTATTTTATTCATATGACTCATTAAGACAATAACAAGTACAAGTACAACCAATTCCATTTGACATAAATGGATAGGTGGAGGACTAAAGAAGTTTACCTGTTGTGTTAAGGAAAATAATTGACTGTTTTCCTAGTTTGGTTCGTAAAAAAATAAACCACACACATATTTACAATTACCAATGTAATGCATGTATAGAAGTACTAATAAATTATGCAACATATAGCGATGAGTCTCTCGCCATGGATATTCTAGAGAACGTAATATAATAATATTCTATGTAACATACAATGTAGCGTCACTCTTCATTGTTATTACAGACAATGTAATATACACCACATTGATAAAATACATACCTCCCACTGGAGCTTATATAACATTCCATTTGAAATCCATAGGCATTGATATGTTGGACCCCCTTTGCAGCTATAACAACTACCACTCTTCTGTAAAGGCTCTCCACAAGATTTTGGAGTTTGTCAGGTCTGGTACTGATGTTGGATGTGATGGTCTGGCTCGCAATCTCCATTCTGGTTTATCCCAATGGTGTTTCATGGGGTTGAGGTCAAGCCTCTGTGCGAGCCAGTCAAGTTCTTCCACATCAAATTCACCCAACCATGTATTTAGGGACCTTGCTTTGTGCACTGGGGCACAGTCACGCTGGAACAGTAAAGGGTCTTCCCCAAATTGTCCCCACAAAGTTGGAAGCATAAAATTGTCCAAAATGTCATGATATGCTGAAACATTAAGAGTTCCCTTCACAAGGTGCCCAACCCAACCCCTGAGAAACACCACCATATCATTATCCCACTTCCACCAAACTTTACAGTTGACACAATGCACTAGGGCAGCTAACAACCCAGACTCCTCCATCAGGCTGCCAGACAGATAAATGTGATTTATCACTCCACAGAACACATTTCCACTGCAGAGTCCAGTGGCAGTGTGTGTTACTCCACTCCATCCGACGTTTGGCATTGGGCTTGGTGATGTGAGGCTTGCATGCAGCTGTTTGGCCATAGAAGCCCATTCCACAAAGCTCCGAGCACACAGGTTTTATGCTGGGATTAAAGCAAGACGGAGTTTGCAGTCGCTGAGTTAATAGAGCATTGGTCACTTTTACACACTATGATCCTCAGCACTCGGCGACCTTGTTCTGTTACTTTATGTGGTCTGTCACTACATGGCTGAGTTCCTGTTGTTCCTAAACAATTTTCATTTGCAATGATACCACTTACAAGCTGACCATGGAATATCTAGCAGGGACGAAATTTCACAAACTGACATATTGCCAAGGTGGCCTCCTATAACAATAGAATGCTTGAATTCGCTGAGGTCTGATTTTATACACCTGTGGCAATCGGTCTGAATGAATCACCTGAATTCAATGATTAAGAGATGTGTCCCAGTACAGTATGTAGTAATTATTTACTTATATAACATATAGCATAAATGCTCTTATCATTGTTACTCTGGTGAATGTAATAAGTGTAGCAATAAAATACGATGAATTCCAGTATGGAGTCCTTCTTTATTGTTATATAGGAGGCAGTAATGTTTGTAGCAATGATATAGTGTGTAACACAGAGTATAATAATTCTTGTCAATGATATTTTGAAGTATGCAATATTGATACTAATAATATACTCTAATACAGAGCACAGTGTTTCTCATAATTGGATGTTTCAGTATGTAATATCGATAATAAAATACTCTGTAACGTACTGTTACGTCCAGCGCCGTCTGCTCCTCCTGTGTGCCACGCCCACCTCGTTTACCTCCTGTAAACCCCGTTGTTTTCACCTGTGTGTCGTTGCCACTCGTCTGTCCTGTGCTTCACTGATGTATTTAGGTCTGCGTCTGCATCTCTTCCGGCAGACGCGGCTTTGAAGTTGTTCTATGTCGGTGTGTTGTGTGATTAAACCCACGTTTCCCCATTTGCCAGCCTGGATCTCCCTTTATTTTCCCGGCACTTACCCGCGATCACAACACATACCGCACAGTGTTTCTCATCATTGGTATTTCTCAGTATGTCAGTATTTCAGTAATATACCCTGTAACATACAGAATGGTGTTTCTGGTCACTGGTAATTTTTTTGTATGTACTGTAATATTGATAGTAATATACTGTGTTAGACACAGCATAGTATTTCTCGTTATTGTTCTTTTGGAGAATGTATGTAATGCTCCTTTGTGCATTCATTGGCATCATCGTGTATAAATAGTGACTGTCACGCTGTGCCTGCCATCAGCACCTGTCATCTCACCATCACGGGGGCTTTGTGGACCAGCCACTTGACAGCTGTGGTAAAAGTCGAGACAGACGGGGTGCTGGTGGACGAGGCCCCCCAGAGGGCCGGCTTTACACATGCCTTCACTCTTAAAGAGGACCACCAGGCACTGTGAAGCCACCCGTAAACGCCAGACTGCGAACAAGTGAGTCGATGTATGTGCGAACCGGTCATAGTCACATCAACCTCACGCACAAACACAGCCCATCGCAATGACGCTGAGTGATCTCACGTGGTCACATGGTCACGGAGAAACGCGGCCCATCGCAACGACGCTGAGTGCTCTCACGTGGTCACATGGTCACAGAGAAACGCGGCCCATCGCAACAACGCTGAGTGCTCTCACGTGGTCACGTGGTCACATGGTCACGGAGAAACGCGGCCCATCGCAACGACGCTGAGTGCTCTCACGTGGTCACATGGTCAC
>JABFDZ020000116.1:14387-26243 GCA_019775955.2 Pollimyrus isidori
GAGTCGGGCATGTCCACCGGCTACTTATCTCAGAGGAGTCGGGCATGTCCACCGGCTACTGATCTCACAGGAGTCGGGCATGTCCACCGGCTACTGATCTCACAGGAGTCGGCCATGTCCACCGGCTACTTATCTCACAGGAGTCGGACATGAACATGCAGTGAGGCGTGTTCCTCTTGAATTTGTACAGCCTTCTCGCAGTGCTGCTCTTGCGTGCTCTTAATTGTTTTTTAATTGTCTCGCTGACAGTGTGGGCCTGCTGGTGCTGTGTCTGGGAGGTCCTGCTCCTGTTATGCTCCTGGTCCCCCCCTTTTCAGTGGACCCTGGTGGGTGGGACCGTAATTAGTGCATGACGTGGGCGTTTTCGGTGATATTGATAAATTGTACACTGCCTCTGCTTCTAGGGGACATGCTGCTGGCTGATGTTGGGCCGTGGTCCCAGCTTGGTGAAGAAGGTGGCGCCCAGTTCTCCCTGGTCCTGTTTCCGCTGGGCCTGGCTCCCGTCGCGGCTGTTTACGCAGTCACCCGAGACCCTCATTTTTTCCAATCAGATGCCGCTTCACATGCATGGTAACCAGAGCCGGCCCCTCATCACCCTTTCCTGCTCCCTGCCTGCCCCGATCATTTGAAACGCAGCTCAGCTCACTGGACCAGCCCCAAACACGCTGTCTACCATGGCCAGTGACACTATGCTAAATGACATCCTTCATGCCATCTGGCCCCTGAAGAAGACTGTCATACGAGAAATCACACCAGTGTCACTAAAACTGTGTATGTGTTTCTTGAGACTAATAAAACAAGCGTCACCTTCATGTCTAAGTATATGTACACCCCCCCCTGGGCGTAAAAGCCATGTGATCATTTGATAACAGCCTGTAGCCACTCCTGGATGTTTTATGTTACCGTAGTTTAACGAAAATGACAGACTTTAACCCCAGTTATTCGGTCTGGATATGTTTTCTCAGGAGTGCCCAGTTTAAGGATATTAAAATAGGGAGCTCATAGCCCAAGGGGCTTCAGGTTCGACCCCAAGGCCCCCACATCGGGGACCTTATAAAATATTCCATATATTCAGCCAGACAATTCCGGAATAAGCGCAGGGTGGAGCTGTGATCGGAAAGTCTGTATTTTTAACCGCTTTCTCTCTCCGATTAAATTAGCGCTCATACCCCACTCATTAAAGTGTAATTAAATACTTAGGTTTTAAGAGGGAGCCACAGAGAACATCAATTTTTCTTGACAGTATTGTCTGTAGTGGGGGGGTGGAAAACAAAAAACAACAAAAAGCATTGAAAGGTAAGGAGAGAGTGAATCCGTTTAAGTAATCATATCTTTGCTAGCTTGTGCTGCGGTGGCTGCATGGAAAACTACTCAGGGCCTAACAGCCGACACGAAACGCTCGTCAGGATCTGCGCCGGGTCCAAAAGGAATTGATATTAATATTAGGGAAAGGTAAGCCCGACATGTACGATTTAGGAGGAAACCAGTATATATCAATCCCTGAAGGCCCTGCCTCTGCCCGGCTAGGGCCGGCAAGTCAGAAAGCCCAGGGTGTGGCATCTGAGATATTCATTGGGTGATGGGTCTCTCTGCCTAGCTGGCGGGATGTTCTACAGCAGACCTGCATTAGCTGCTCTGATCTATACCACAGACCAAGTAACTTATTCTAAAATACCCATTTTTCACTGAGTCCCCTTAACCCCACGCCAGTTATGTTCCTGGTGATGCTATTAGCCCAGAGCCAGGTCTCAGACAATGAGACAGTCCCCAGAGTGTTGCGGGTTCGAATCCTCCCTGCTAGGTTATCTGTTTATTTTAATTTGAAACTGTGACATCAAGAGCAACTAGAATGTTGTTTATCAGCCTCGACTGAAGCACTGTCATTAAATCACACCATATTTAGTCTAAAGCAATTTTACAGGTTAACTTGTCAAAAAGGGCTTTACGATGATTTACTGTAGTACAGTATTGTTTCCCGAGGCTATAAAAAGCAGGGAAAAGAAACAAAAATGCCTGAATATTGGGAGAGAAACCGTCATTCGATAGAAGGGTTCTTCTGGAGTAACGTCCATAAAAAGTATAAATAACAGCCATAATCGTACAAAGTATATAAAAATGTCTTGATGATGGAACACAGCAACTGTGGCTGTGGCGATATAGCTATGGGAGGCTTGGTGACCGAGCGGCTCGGAGCGCACAGCTGGGTCGGGACACCGGGTCACACCGGCGCGTGGAGCCACTCCCCAGACAGGCCAACCACGAGGGGCCACGACAGCCTGCCCAACCGGCGGCCCACTGCTGTGTTGGCAGACAGAGGAATGAGACGGGTGTGAAGGTCTAGGCAGCAATGGCAGGATTTGATGAATAGGACAGACCGATGACA
The DNA here is from genome assembly GCA_019775955.2 of Pollimyrus isidori. Classification (NCBI taxonomy): domain Eukaryota; kingdom Metazoa; phylum Chordata; class Actinopteri; order Osteoglossiformes; family Mormyridae; genus Pollimyrus; species Pollimyrus isidori. The sequence goes on from JABFDZ020000116.1 coordinate 16,771, forward strand.
TACGCATGAACCCTGGGAGACAGTGCCAGGGGACAAGGACTCCGCAGATACCGGCACCAGTTTCAGTTCCAGTTCGAAGCTACATGTTCCACTAGCTGAAAATGGGGCATCCAGGATTTTACCACAATCTTATACTCCACTGATGCTCATTTTTGACCTCAGCTGTTTGCCCTACATGAATATATATTTTTTTAATTATTATTTAGAAGATCACTGCAAACTGGCTACAGCCATTGGCTGATTCCTGCTCTGGTTTGTGTGGCCCTCTGCGCCAAGTGTGCTGGGGCACACAAGGAATTTGTTTCTGGCAGCTTGAGACTCCCTCATACACAGACACTAAGAAACACTGTACAAACAATAAATGACACTATACAAGAAATTCAAATGTGAAAAAATTATAAATATTATAATGTTGTTTCTGTCATCCATATCCACAGAAGCCCCCCGATGTTGGGGCTGTACCTGTTCAGGTCTACATGGTGAGGGACACACACACTCACATGTATGCAGCCAGTAGCCCCCTCTTGGGACCCTGATAGATTAGGTCTGACCTCGTGTTCTTTGTGTCTGTGACCTTTGGTGTTTGGTAGTAATGACCTCCTAGGAGACACTGTATTGGCTCTTCAGACCTCAGGGGGGTCATGATTCCCCATCTGTCCTTCACCTCACTGAAATTCTAAAATACTCTGTCACCTGCTCCTAGGCGGCAGTCCACAAAGTCCAGGCCCGAGGCGAGCTCAGCCATTTGCTTAAGAGAATGCTCATGTTCTTCACACAAACGGCCAGCTGATTGAATCACACTTAGGACGCCTTGCTGCCGTGTGAGTAACTGACAAGTAATTGATGAGTTACTGACAAGTAATAGAGTCTGATGCAGATTTCAGGAATGAAAGCTCAGTGAAGCTCCAGTTGACAGCTTTGTGTTTTTGATACGAGGGGAATTTTCCGGAGGTTGCACCCATATGGGAATGTTCTCCATGCCATCGTGCCACAGAGAGAGCCATTGTGGGAGGGGCTCTGTGTGTGGGTGTCGGGGTGGGGGCCGTGGTCCCTGCAGGTAAAGGGTTAGTGTTACAGGTGTACTTCCTTTCCCAGGAACTTGGGAGCCGAGCAGGGGGGTGGGGGGGGTAGCGTAAATCTCCACGCCCCCCTCAGGGCGCGGCCCTGCCTGTCATTGTTCCTCTATGGGTGGAAGCACGAGTACAGCAGGTGGATGAGGAAACCCAAGACGACCAGCCCTGTATCTCACCTGGGGGGCGGCCCCCGCTCACGGCCTTGTCCTGTCACTCACAGTGCTTCTCTTTTTTTTCCCACAAGTGAAGAGATGCTGGAATAGTGATTTTCCCAGCCCCCCCCTTCCCCCCCAGACTGACACGCGATACTCTCTCATTCGCCACACCCCCCCATGTAAGCGCCGTCTGGCCAGCTACAAAACGGGAGGGCTGTGTTTTACTGAATGAATAGGACTTCATTCCAATATTGCCATAGGGTACTCCCCTGATGCATTCTGGGAAAGATTTTCTTAAAAAAGAAAAAAAAGCTGTGATTGGAGGTATGGAAGAGAGCCAGGTGATTTTTCCTAAGCTTTGACATTGTGAATCTGGGTCATAAAACTCTGCAAATACATTTTAAGGAACCATTTTACGGCGTAACCAGAATGATTTCCGCTCGCAGAGCAGCAGGGGAATGCTCTCTCGGGCGTTTTACGGAGGATGCCCTTAGATCTCGCTCGGCCGGACAGAGTTTCTGTGTTGCTTAAAGGAATGAGCTGTGTGGAGTTTTCTGAGGGGGGGTTTCTTCCAAAGAGCAGAGAAAGCTGAACCTGTGCCCCCCACCCTATCTGGCTCTCTCACAAAGTCATACAGTCAGAACACAGTATCCAGCTCAGGTTTCTATGGTGGTGGCGGTGGTGGGGGGGGGGGATCGGTTACAACTATTTTATAAAATTATTTTGAAAAGTCAAAGCTGATATGTGTGTTTTTTTTAACTAAATTAAATTACCCCAGAGATGACCTAAAGTCTTCATGTAGCGATACATTAGAAGTTCGTCCCCCCCCCCCCAAAAAAATCTTATAAAAGGAGTAAATATATCTATTAATTCCCATTCATTCCAGTATAGATGTATTTTTTCACTTCCCATATTTTGCACTTGGAGTGAAGCAGTAAGGTGCTCAGTGCCTGGTGGGCAGCACGCCGGGCTCCTACCTCCAGCGAGTGGCATTCTGCCCCTGTGTGTGAAGTCTGCATATTCTACCCATGTGACATGGGTTGCATCCCAAAGGCGCGCAACTAGGTGCACTGGCAGCACTAAGTATCCTATTGTATGTGTATGTGTGCTACCAAATGTCCCCACAAAGTGATGAATGGTTGTTTTTTTTTTTTTTTTTAGTTTTTCTGGTTTCCTGGTCCCCATAAGGGAAAATGCAATTTTCAAAAAATCTGTGACTGCAATCAAAAAGCTAAAAAAATCTTGTATTGTGTTTGGTTACTTATGGTTATGGTTAGAGCTGGATAGGGGGTTAAGGTTGTCATAGTTAACATTAACATTTGCCCCATAGAAGTGAATGAAGGTCTATGTGTGTGTGTGTGTGTGTGTGTGTGAGAGAGAGAGAGCCTGTAATTTACATTTATGTGAATGTAGAGTGCACTATCTAAGCCAAACCCACTTGCCCAGGGAACCACATGGGTTTCAAACAGCACGGGCTCCGAGTCACTGGATAACCAGTGAGAAGATGGATGCAAATTCACAGTTAAATTGAACCACACACTGCCCTTGTACACAGACAGTAAGATGGTCTTCTTGCTCCCCGTTGACCTGTCGAGTACTGATCTTTGTGTGGTCACTTTACGGTCAATCTCCGTCGGGCCAGCAAGCCGGTACATCTGACTCATTTTAAAGAGACTGTACATCACAATACAGTAATTACATGTGCATGTCGAGTTATGAAACATTTCTTGCATAATAAATTGATGTAGTCATGTTTGTAGGGTCACTGTTAATGCTCATGTATAATTTCTGTGTTAGGAAAAGATCCGTCCGATTCATTATTCACAGCTTGTCACTGATGTCTAGGAAATTTATAAACGATTTTCCTGTAATCAATGACAATTTATTAACAAAATACATGGCAGACTTATTAGATTGTTATTCTTTATTAGTTAGCGCAGCATAAAATGTACGATGAAGGAAACAGGCTAATGAAAGGCAATGTCCGCTTCCCCGGCTGCCCGTTAGTTGTTCTTAGTCAATTGTCTCAGTTGATCCAATGGCGTAATTCAGTAGAGGTCTGACAAATGGTTCACTTCAGATTCTTGTTTTCACAAACAAACACTTCCCTTCAAAATTCTGCTCATGGAATTCCCTCTACTTCTCCTGGACAAAAGGGAATCTTGCTTTGGGGATTCGGAGCTGCTGGGGGGGGGGGGGGTTATTTTACCCAGCTTGGTCTGGTGGATTTAACGACCCGTAATCCTACGTTTGCATTGTTTGCACTGCAGACTTACAGAATTGCTGTCATATTCTTCCCTTTGGTCCTGTAACATGGAGCATCTTCTCCACCTCTCTCCCTCTTACTTGGTGTTTTCTGCATTATGGGTTGTCCCCTTCCACTGTACTTTCATAAATCACAGCCTAGCACGATTACACATTGGTTCAGCAGTTGCAAGACTGAAGTGGGGAGCATTCTCTGGGCAATCCCAGCATGCATCTGTCCGCCCATGGGTTCTTGTGGGAGTACCGAGTCTTGCCCCCCGGGCTGCTCCCTTCCCCCAAACAGACACACTGGCCTGCCGACAGCAGGAGGCCCAGCTCACTCAGCACCCCCACGCCCAAACCCCCTGGCCGGGCTGACACCTGGGGGATCGGCCTGAGAGCCACGCTGCCTTTGATGGGGGCAGAGCCCATAACTGTGGCCCCTCTCCAAGGCACCCGCTTTCCTTTCGAGATAATCTCCCAGGATTAGCCTGGCAGGGAGCGAGCGGGAGAGGTCCAGGAGCGGCATGGACCCAGCACAGCTGGGGAGCGGCTGGGATGCAAGTCCGGAAGGTCCGCCACTCTGTGAATCTGACATGTAGCACTGTTGACACCAGGGCCATGATGGTCCAAGTTGGGAATTTCTGCTTACCTTGGGAAACAGAGGAGCCAGTCAGAGAGAGAGCAGGTACGACAGTGTTGGGCGGGGTGTCACTGATGAATGCAGAGGTCTCTGAAACTTTTTCCCCTTGGTCCACACACAGAAGACACCCATCACAACAGCTGCTCTAGTTTATGACGAGAGAAAATTCCCCTCAGATCCACACACTGGCGGATTTCTTTCTGTGGGGTGGGGGGGGGAGCTTGAGCATTTTTTGCTGTGTGTTGATTGGACAGCATGAATACTGGGACTGAGAGCAGGTGTAGCCTGTCCTGAGTACCCAGCTCACAGACCAAGGTTTGTCACCTGTGTGAGGCGCTCAGAATTCGCCAGGGTGTCAGTGAAATACATTTGGGTGTTTGGGCGTCACCTTGGTCTATTGGTGTGCCTCATATCTTTTACTGAATCTTCCTTCTCTAACACCCCCCCCCAAACACACTGCGTGTTGTCTGTGTCTGGCAGGAAGTATCATGTGGAGCCCGCCGCCTTTGGCGCCTCATCCCCGGCGTTGTCGCGGCATGACTTTTCTGGCAGTCGGGGTTTCTAGCTTGGATGAACTCTGGCTGATACCATACAGTGGGCACATGACATCTAAGGAGGCCGTGGTGGCACTGCCAGTCCGCCTCTCCTGACCTGGTTGCCCTGAGAGAGAGGAGACGACGTGGGGGATGGGAAGGAGGCTGAGGTCACTGGAAACCGCAGATGGGGGCCGCGAGCATCACATAGTGGGGCTAAAAGCCACTTCTGGGGCCATGTGATGCCCATGTGACCTGCCTTTGCATTGCGGGGGGGCTGCTATCATCCCGTCGGAGGCCCCCAGGTTTGAGGCCTCCTGACCAGCGTACTTCACTGGATGGTGTTGAGGGCTAAGCCCTGCCATGCGTGCGAGTGAGTGAGTACACTGCACGCCCTGATTTTACTAAACCGTACATGTTGTTCTGCCCAGAATAAAGCTAGATGCTTTGTGTGTGTCTGTGTGTGTGTGTCTGTGTGTGTGTGTGTGTCCTTTTCTCTTCAAGGCAAAACAAGAAAAGCAGCACGTTATCAGGTTTCATCCGCATTACCCTTTCAAGCTATAATCCGGCATTCAAAGCCCTCGAGGTTCTGAGAGCTTCAGGCTTTCGAAGCGCTTTTAGGCGGAACGGGGGGGGGTGGGGTAACGGCTACCTGTGAGAGTGCCGACTCAGGGTTTGAGCCAAGTCTGAGGCTCGGTCGCGACGTGTCAGCCGGCCCAGCCCCGAACATGACAGCGCTCAGCCGGAAAGCCAGGCGCGAGGGAGGTTTAGGGTGTCGCGTGAGGAATGTGGGAAATGCCCTAACAATACTGCCTGTTATCCTCAGGGCAGGCGACCCAACAGGGGGAGATCTCCGCTGTGGCAGGGCGGGGGTGGGGCGGGGCAGGACACGTGAGGCGCGGCTTGAGAAACGTGGAGCGAGACGCCGCTATGTCACCTCCATGGTTCCAACAACGGAGACAAGGCTCCGTTGAGAAACCAGACGCGTGGGCCACTCCTGTCAACCAATCCAGACGCCCCGAGCCTGGAGTGGGTGGGATTGCCCTACTGATGAACGAGGAAATGATTTTCTCTGGCGACAGTAAATATTGTGAGATGGCACGATTACTCCAGACTCGTTACACTAGTCTCCCATGTGGTGAAGCATTGTGGTACGTCTCTGAGACGAGTTTTAGTCACGTTACACCAATGTCGCGCTGCTGTTCGCACTGAATGGTGTGTGCGCGTGTGAGGTGTTACAGGAGTGACCGCTCTCACTGGTGACTCTGCATCCCTAATGAGAGTTTTCTTTGCATATGCTAATAGGCAAGAGGCCGTGCTCTAGCCAGGAAGGTCAGGACGGCCGATCGCCGGCATTCTTGGGACTCGGCCAGGAAATTCTCAGGAGTGCGCAGCGGGCCCACAGAAGGTTTGTGGTTTCATGCCCTGCTGGCGCTCGCCAGGCTCTCTGTGAGTGTTGGATGCTGGGAGGACTGGGACTGGGGGCAGGAAGCAGACCAGTGTCTTACTGGGGCACCTGCAACCCGATAGCAGCAGTTTCCCCGACGGAACGCTGGCCAAGCAGTCCTGCGAGGAGGGCATATGCCCATTACCCTCTTCACTATCTCAGGTTTTTGGGAGGAGCATTTGCAGCCTCCACAACATTTTTTATTAATTTTTTTAACTAAAAGCATTGGGTGGCATGATGGTGCAGTGGTTAGCACTGCTGTCTCACAGCCCTGAGACCAGGGTTCGAGTGTCTGCCTCGGCTCCATGTGTCCATGTGTTTCCTCCGACAACTCAGGTTCCCCCTCAACGTGTTGAGGTTCATTTGAATTATAAAACAGCCCTGGCTTCATGCCCCATCCTGGGTTGTTCCCTGCCTTGTGTCATAGCTTCTGCATTAGGCTCTGGACCCCCCGCGACCCTGAAGTAGTTACAGAGAGTGGATGGCTGTATTAACGAGTGCAATCCCAATAAAAGTGAAAATTTGCCTGCAATGCTAATTATTGTGCTGCCTGTTTACGGTGAATCAGCACAGATGTTCCAATGGTGTGAATCTAGAAATGCTATAACAGCTGATAGCGACAGGCGCCGCAGCTCGAAGCCTGCTCTCTTCTGCAGCTTCCCAGCATCTGTGCTGCTCGGCCAACGTCCCCCCCCCCCCCCACTGCCACAGCTGCCGTATTGTCAGTTACAGCCCATACTTTCTATGACCCCTGACCTGATCTCCACCCACATCATTCCAGCACATCTCGTGAGCTCGCATTGGGGAAGATGCACGTTTGTCCGCGGTCTCTTTGTGTGATTATGTCTCAGGTGGAGAAATCATGCCAGGGCTGAAACCTGAGCCACAATTACAACTGCAAAAGGCACAAAACTGTTGAGTCATTTGGTAATTTACTATCCTGCTTTACCACTAAAGTTTTCTTTAATCTGACAGACACAAATGAAGATCTCCTTTTTGACTGAGATGGGAATTTATAAGTCCAGGTCTTATAAATGCTGTTGCCTGCCACTGGGAAGCCATGTGAGCATGAGTGTGAGTGGTTTCAGAGGCTGCCTCATTGAGCGATCAGAGGAAAGGTGGGATATTGACCTGGCTAGCCAAGTGGGTGAAGAGCTCTGTCTGGGAGGTACAGTATCAAACATCTTCATTCTGTTGGCGGTGCAGAATTTCTGGGAGCCAAATGCCTTTTGCAAAAGTCATATTTAATTGTGATAATTGAGGTTGAAGTTGGAGCTGTACATTAGAAGAGAGGAGGCTTTTGAGCAGACATGCAGCTGCCAGCCAAGCGACATTAAAACGGTCATTTCGTCGTCATGTGATTGCGAATCCGCTGATGCGTATGGGGGGGGGGATCAGATCATAGTGGGTAACTGTAAGGAGCGAGACTGACATTACAGAAGCTGAAGTTTCATGTGTTCTTTTTTTTTTTGGAAGGGGGGGAGGTTGGGGTTGGCAGAGAGAACTGGGGGGTGGACTGGAAGCTGAGGTCCCCCCTGAAGGGGATGTGACATCACAGGTGAGGAACAAAAACAGTGGTGTATTAGTAACAGAATGTGCCTGCAGCACTAACCGGAGACGTGCAGCTCCTTATCTGACGGAGAGCGGGCAAGCTTCCGCACCTTGCTTTCCCAAACATGCCTGATTGCACTCTCAGCTTACCGAAAAAAGTCCTGGGGAGGACAAAGTGGGGAGCAGAGCGCGGTCACCCATGGAGACCCATCACCGTAGCAACCACAGTCACGGCTCACGGTGACTTTATGATGGCACGTTATCCCGAGTCAGACCGCAGGTCCTCTGCAGGGATTATGATTGACAAGATTACCCGCTGCCTTATTCAGGGTGGCGCCCCCTGCTGACTGGGCAAGGCGCTGTGATAGAGCGCGGAAGGGCTTCTTTGCATGAACTACGGCTGGCCTCTTGGCAGACTACGGATGCCAGATCCCAAACTCACTGTGAAAACTGGGAATTAAATCTCGTGTTTTAGCCAAACATTGGATTTGGAAGAAAAACAGTAACACAATTCAAATATTTTAGTTATTGTAGGTAAACTGAAATGCGAGCAGTGGGGTTCAGTCTCAGCATGCGCTGGGGAGGAACAATCACCCCCCCCTCCTCGTTTGAGTGACACAAAAGCCCCTGAGCACCCTTTGACCTCCCGTTACCCACCCCCCTATGGGTGTACTGACAGATACAGACAGACGGGCAAAGTCATGTGAGCATTGTGAGGCCAGCCTACTCCCCCTCCCCAGTGATTACGGCAGCCATTGCTTCACACTGTTACAGAAACATTTTTCCTGAAAATGGTGACAAGTTCTACTTTTTACTCTCTTTTTTTTTACTTCCTGGAACAAAAAGGGGTGGTTGTCGTTCATTTGTGTTGGCAGGTCCCACAGTAACGGAATGTGCCATTTTCTGGGATGGGCGGGGGGAGACCCAATGCAGTGCTCGACAGGAGTTCTGCTAGGTGAAGGTAATGCCATCCTTGCAGACAGGACCTTCACACCTCACGCCAGTCGTATTCCAGTGTTCCTGCAGTCTGACATATCGCTCACTGGACCTGGACGTGGCTGATACGTCATGTGACATCCCACCATAAGATCCATATCTGTTCAATTTCCCCATAGTATCTGACAAATTCCTACATTTTATATGTTTAGTGCATAAAAAAACAAGATGATTGACAGCACTATCAAGCAAGAACAGACTGTAGCTGTACAAACAGGAAGGTAACGTCGACTGTACCACCAACATTTGCTTTCTTACCTCATTTCCTTTTTATTTGCAATATGATCTGGATATTGGGTGTCAAAATATCACCAATATATTTTGACATCATGAAAGGATTTGTTTTCAGATGCTTCCGACCTGTAATATAACAAAGGTTGGTATCAATTTATCTTAGTGTTGCATTTCCTCAGTCCCTGACAGGAGCGAGCGCCATGACAGCCAATGGCATGCAAGCATGGGAGCCACACATCGCGTGGCAAGAAACCACCGGGGCACGTCAGTCATCTCCATCAGCGGAGCGCAAGGTTGACCCCGCCTGTCAGTGCCCAGCTTCCAGGCTCCACCTTTCTGCCGCGCTTCCCCGCATCTAACGCCGTCCCTGTCCCTTACCACACCCAGAGCCCGCCATGGATGGCCTCTCACTCTTATGGATGTCTGCTGCTTTCCTACCCTGTCCTATGGGGGGTAGCTGGACACCCCTCCTCGCCTAAGAAGAGGATTGAGGGGGACATGACTTCCATCTGCCACAGGCTTGAAGGGGGGGGGGGGGGGGGGGGGGGGGGGGGGGGGGGGGGGGGGGGGGGGGGGGGGGGGGGGGGGGGGGGGGGG
>JABFDZ020000116.1:31672-51255 GCA_019775955.2 Pollimyrus isidori
CCCCCCCCCCCCCGCCCCCCCCCCCCGTCCCCCCCCCCCCCCCCCCCCCCCCCCCCCCCCCCCCCCCCGGGCCCCCCCCCCCGACAGAAAAGATAAGTGGAGAGAGCCTGATGTAAGGGGTGATAAACAGTGTGAACTAATTTGCTACATCCATCCCTCTCTGGGGGTGTCACGCCTCTTCCCAGTGTCTCTCTCTCTCTGCCTGCCGCACACGCACTGGCGGGATTGACTGATGTAATCCTCCGCGGGCCCCGGACCACGGACACATAGTTCTCTAATAGCAAGTTGATTATCAACAAGACCGTCCTTTAACATATCGCTGGCATCTGCTTTCCGTCAGCGTTTGAGGGTGGGGGATCAACGACATTTAACGACGCCTCGGAGCCCCTGCTCGGTCCCAAAACACACACACACACACACACACACACACACGAACACACACATTTTAGCGGCACTTAGTAATAGCCAGGCTAATGAAGTAGACGGTTTGGCACCATTTTGATTACGCTGGATCACCTCCCAGACAAACAGCCCATCTAACCCTTCCTCATCCTATGACGTCTGTTTGAGGGGTCCAACTATGAGTTGTATGCTAGGTCGGGGGCCCCCACCTCCATAAAGGTCTGCCTCTGCTCAGCTTAGGATGTTCTGCTCTGCAGAGGTCCTCAGGTAATGCCTGGAGTCCTGGCAAGCCCATTAGTCACTCATTTGCCAATGTGTAAAAGCACACTGACCATGTTCCTTCCTACAGGCCCCATGTAACGTTTCCTTTTCCCAATGGAGGTCCTATTCCAGTTGTTGTCTACCCCCTGCCTGATCATGTTCTTACTTGTGTGGGTTTCTTTTAAATGGCTCCATCCAAGCCCCTCACAAAACGGTCAAATTAGTCTTCTTACAGATGCATGCACCATATGTTTTTAAGCATCACTTTAAATCAAAATGTTTTTATACAAGAAATACGAAGGATACATGACAAGTCCATCATACATGTGAGCTGTCCAACTTTGTAATTTTCATACATTGCATCTTTCGTTATTTGAGAGAATTGTCTTATAACACGGAACGGATCCAAGGAGCTACCACAGTTTCCATCCCATAATTTTTGCCCGGTGGAGTCTGACGCATCCACGGGCGGCTGATGTCATCTCGCAAAGGAAAATGCCGGAAAAGAGAAACACCCCGTCACTCTGGTGGGATAAAGAGCCCCGGCGTCGCTCAAACAGCCCTCACCAGGGTCTGGAATATTCATGGTGCCGCTACCTGGTAACCGTGATAACCATGCCTCAATGTGGGTGTCACTGCCAGGCCCCGCATGTGTCTGACAGCCAGCACAGACAGGCGGGGTGGACAGCAGGACAGAGGCCACCCCAAGCCACACTTCTGACCGTCACTCGGTATTAACCTACAGAAAAAGTCAATGCTGTTCCTCATGCCCCACCCCCCAACTGGGTTGTGGCAGATAGGGCAAATGGAACCAATTTATACCCTCAGAAAATAGCCGTTTTGATGACATCTACAATGTTTGCAATGTAAACTTTGTACATACACTAATGGCCAAAATTGTGGAAACACTTACAATTTTTAGAGACGGCAGAACGTTATTCAACTGTTGCTCCAGTTACTCAATTAACTCAATTATACCCCTTGTATAATATTTGTAACATCCTTTGATTGTTTATAAATCAATAATAATAGTAATGAATTTATGAAGCGTAATGCCAAAAATGCTAGGTGTTTCCACAATTTTGGCTATTAGTGTAGCTACTTCAGGTCAGGAAAAATTTAGATGTGTTTTTGAGGAATGGTTTATCACGCACACTAATGTATATGTATATAAACATAAAATACTTGTCTTTATTTGAAGTTTGATATTAAAAAAAAACTCCACACCTGTCAACCTATCGAACTTCTAGTTACTTATCTAGGGGCTGCAGGGACATATTTTGTACATATAGCATTTTATAAAGATAGTCGCAGTCTGGAGAATGTAAGTGGGGGAAAAAATACATAGATTATCAATCTTTTCATCCTCTTGCATTTTTGCGCATGTAAAATGAGTCAGGGTAATTGTGGTCAAAGCACAGAGGGAAACACAAATATGGGGGGGGCGGGGTTTGGGTACTCAGGAGCAGCTCGCGCGCTGATGCGGAGGACGCGGGAAACCAGAGACGTCAGTCCCGGGGAGACACGCCGAGGGTAAACACAAATAATGAAGGAAAATCACCTGACGCCGTCGCGGCTTTCCCGCAGCTGCCAGCCGAACAGTCATGTCTTTTAGCGCGTCAGTGATGTTTTTTAAAGTGTCATAAATAAGGGTATAATATGAGTTTTATAAACACAGTAATTGATATCATATAGTCGCTCCTTCAAGAGCTCCAGAATGCGTCTAAGTGACGTTCGGAACAGCGGCCAGATCCGCCGACTCGGGTTTGCCAAGCACACGAACATCCAGCGGTTTGACTGCGTCTTTCCATGACACCGCCTTCACGCCTTCTCGAGTGCTGCCTCTGTGAGTTTTCTCTCAAGTGCACTTCGGTTTTCCGAGGGTGATTATGTTGAGGTTTTGAAATGCATGTAGTAAGAAAGGAAGCTTAACGTGACATCACACATGCACTGATACTGTGCCTTACCATGGACACCGCATATTTAGTGTGGCAGTTATCCTCCCCTGCAATAGGGGGCGACTGTAAGTCAGGCCATCTGTAAATGTACTGCGGGGTGCATGTTGTTTTTGTACGTATTTCTGTTAACTTGCTGTTTTAAAGGGGTAAAATGTTACAACCACCAAGGCAATTATGGAGGTTTTGCGCCTCTATTAATTGATCCGACGCCAGAGCTGTATAGACACTGTATTCGCCGTCTTCTGGCCAGGCCAATATGAGACCCGGTAAAACAAAACAAAAAAAAACCAAAGTCCTTCTTCAACTCCTGATCATGCTATGTTTTTGCCTAACTGTATGTTTGATCCTGGGCTGATCAGGTTACATCGTTACCTGTATGTCAGGTTGGCATCCCGTGTTCACAGGAAACAAACGATGGGAAAAGTAACCAGTGAGGAGGAGCACAGGAGGGAGAAGCAGTTTCAACAAATAGACGCTTTATGTATTTTCTGTCTGTTTCTGTTTCTTTTATTTGGCGGCCTGGTGTCGTGAGAGTGTTCATAGAAATGCCCTGGGACTAATTAAACAACATGAATCATCTTCTCCACCTTTCGCCAGCCTTAATTAAGCAATAAAGACAGGATGGCCTTTTAAAGACGAGCACTAGCTAAAAATTTAAAGACCATTAAAGGGATTTTCACTGCGATCCGCATGCTCACACCCGGGGCACGCAGACTAGCCATCGGGCACGAAGCAGCCTCGGACCGGGGGGGTTGAGAGGACGGCGGAAGGCACACGCGACTCGTCGCTACGTTTTAATATCGGGGTGGGACTCGTGGCATTTCGAATGCACCATGTATAATGTTCATGAAAACCTGGAAGACCTTGCACGCATAAACTGTCCTCATATAATATTTTACCCATCACTTTCTAGAGCGCCAGTCGCTGTATTTCTATGCAGCGGGTGTTTAAATATGTACATTGACCCTACCGTAGGAGTAACTTCACGGTTGCCTGACATTGATCAGTTCTGATAGGATCTTTATATATTTATTTGATTAATTATACTATTTAATAACGCATAGTTAAATTGTTTATTGCATGTTAAACATGCTGGAGCATATTCATATTCAAATAGGTTTTTGCGATTCCTACTCGACCTGTTAGGTTTGTTACCAAGTCCTAACCAGAATTTTTTTGCCATAAACAATTTATCTGTCAAAACATGAAATAATTATGTGAACTCTGTATTCTGAATTTTTCTGTATAATTTATGTAGCCTATAAGAAATTTTGGTAGCAAATGTAACTGGAAATTGATTTTCACGCGTACCGAAATGTCTGAATTACTGAAATAATCCCTAGAATTTTTTTCTTAGGACAGGGGATTGTTTTGCAACGGTGGTGGGTAAGAAGGGCTGTTGACAGATTTACGACTTTTAAAAACAAGGGGGACGTTCACTGCTTTCTGGTCTGATCGTCTTCATCACCGCTTCTCCTCTTCATTTTCTCACGGCGCAAACAGGCGTCCCATATTTCTCCGTCAAACTGTCACATCCTGATGCTTGCTTTTATGCGCGTTTTCAACGTGTTAAATTCCAGTCATCGTAACAAGATATGAGAATGTGAAGCGTCATATCAGATCGTGTTGAATTTCCGCAGTGTGTGATTTTTACCTAACGGAAAAAGACCTACAATTTGTAATGCGTAGTCCCGTGTGCTAGATTTGTAGAAATACGTCGTCGAAATAAGAGGGTTGTAGTCTCCCCGTGTTATAAATCAAGGCAGTCTACTATTTCCTGTCTCCAACAAGACCCCCCCCCCAAAACTCCACCTATGTTTTTTGCTTACGACCAGTTCCTCGCGCCCAGCGAGCCGCTCTTTACGGTGTGAGACCAGTCAGACCACCAGGAAGCCGGACCGCTGATGGAGTTGTGCGGCGCAGTAAGGGTGCAGTTTGGATAGGGAGACTGCAGTGCGCTATCCATTACGATGGCTTATGTGAAATACAAAACGTCTGTGTTGTTGTATGGAATCGGTCCGTCGCTTTCTATAGAAAACTGAATTATATTACACATTGGTTTGTTGCAAAAAAATATCTTAAATGACAGCGATGTTTAACATCCATAATTGTACTGAGCATATTTTTAAGAAAACATTATCCTACATTATCCTATCCAATGACAATCAATTGCATATGATGATGATGATTATTATTATTATTAATAATAATAATAATAATAGTATGATTAAACTAATAATAATAATCTCACCGCAACGAATCTCTTAACGAATAAAACTATTTTGCAGTTTATGAGACTTTGTTTTTGCCATAACGTATAGCCTACATTTAGGTATTTTAAAAGCATGTTCAGCTTACAGTACGTCTTTAACAGAGTTATGATATATGTGTTCTTTAGGTGGCAAAGGGGGCAGGGTTAGGTGTATATGACTGAAATATTATCCATGTTAAAACTTTTATTTTGCTTTACTCTAAAAATTGCAAACAATCCTTACGGCCAGAACCGGCCGAATAATTCATTGAAAGACTTTAAGCCTCTTTCAAACAATTTTTTTAAAAAATTAAAGTGCCACTTAGGAATAATTATGCCTATGTTTTTAAACCAGAATAAGTAGGAAAACAACAATTAAAATTGAAATATTTTTTCCACGTTCAAATCGAGCTCTGATGAGAGGGGAAGTATCTGTTTTCTTAGTGATTAGGGCAATTTTACTGTCGTGAAGCAGTAAATCCAAACCATTCACTTCTGCAGATTATTACAGACAACATCAGACGTTTTTGGTGCCTGGATGTTAGACCTGTATTGGGCGGGATTTTCTTTTTTGGTACTTTCAAAGTAAAATAAACCTTCTCATTTAATTACATAGATTTTTGTATATTTGCCCGCCCGCTTTCCTCAAACAAAAAGATTGATTTTCAAAACCGTGCACGACTCACCGAGGCGCGTGCCCCATGACACATAAATCTTGATTTTATAGACATTTATTAGCTACATTATTATTAATGTAACGCCAGTTGATAATTGAAAGAAAGTTACATAAACGAATTAATATCGTATTAGCTTAAAATGTACACCTTTTGAATTAAGGATTTCAAGAGTGGTATTTTAAATATTTAGGTATTTACGCATGAATGATGAACTAAGATTTCTTTTTTATTATTCATAATTTTATTTCTGTAATGTGTTTTGTGAGACTGAGCAGAAAGCGAGGCCTGAAGGGGAAGCATCGGGGCGCACGTCCGAGAAGGAACAGACGTGAGCTGTCTTAAGTGCGACAAAGACTCATTTTTCGCGCCTGCTTCTGGCCACTGTTTTCATAGTCAATCAATCGATTCTGCAGGTCCGACGCATGTTTAAACGGTACTTGGACTCTTTCCACGTCGCGGCCCATACATGAGAACGCACGTGTATTTAAGGTGAGATCTGGATAGTATCCTCATTGCCAGAGAAGGATGTGAGCAATTACCAATTCTCAAAACACTACTTTACCGTAGTTAAATGTATTACACGCCTCTTGCTTGCATCGACGCTGTTCCTCACTTCAACTTGTGAAAACCAGACTTCTAGAACGCGATTTTTTTTCAGTAGAAAAAACCTGACAGCAATTAACCAATCATCATCATCATCATCATCATCATCATACACACGAAAACATGTGCGACACAGGATCTAATTTGCGCCAGACGATGTGTTTTTAAATCAATTAGTCTCTTTCAGCTCGAATGGTGCGGTACATTTTTTTAATTATTACTGTAGTTCCTTTATAATGTGGTATAAAATTAATAAAGCAAGGTGACCTAGCCCCACAATAATCTACTATTTGTTTTTAATGAACATAAAAAGACAAATTAGCGCCTTTGTAGGCTTTTCCGCTCTAGGTAAGGTTGCAGTATTACAATGCTTTCATAAAAATGGCATCACTCTAGTTAATATTTAACGAGTTCTGTAAAAGAAACCTGTTGCAGGTTAGAGTTACAGTGGCAGGTACTTAACCAGCAACACTCTAACCAATCCCTCATCCTAGCAAAAGCCTTCCCCAGGAACTGAGACTGGACAAAGACAGCCTGGATTCCCAAGTGGCACACATATTCTGTTCTGTCCCAGAATTGTGCCATAATGTCAGCATTATCTGGATAACTCCCATACTAGCACATTCCAGGAATCCCTCTCCTGGAGATGGCCGCAAGGTCTCCCCGCCTCAAAACGGTTGTCCCTTGACACTCCATGCAAGATTAATTTCTGCCACTAATACCAGCAGCAGTTTGCTGGGAGATCAGCAGGGACACTGGCTGCTTGCTGAAGGAGCATCATCCTGGAGAAGCTCGCTGATGCCCGATGGTCAGACCCGGCGTCGCCAAAGGGAACCATTCAGCTCTCCGGGAGAAAGTGAGTCAGAAGGCCGGGCAGCTGACGGGCGATGAGGGTGTCTAGCAGAGGCCCTGTGCTTTTAGCTAAATATCAAACAGTGAAGGGCTTTGTGAGGGAGGCAGAGGCCATGTTTGAGCATAAACATAAACCGGTAAAAACGATTTTTTTAAGCTGACCTTTATACAGACTGAGAAGTGCTTTGCTCTCCGGTGACCCGTATGAGTCTATCCAAGGGACACTGTGAGATTTTAGCTGCTTGCCGGTTTCTTGTGGAATAACGCAGTGGAGCAGAGTAACAGTGTCACTTCATGGTTTTTGTTTCCGCGGGAAAAGACGAGACTCGGATGCGGCCTCACTTCTCTGGGGGGCCCTGGGCTGACATGGGTGGGGAAAGGGCCCTAAGTGGAATCGAGGGGGGATTAAAAATGGCAGAACATCAATTATATGCTAATCAAAGCAAAGGGTGCCAGCGGTAAAGCTTACTGATCCGGGTGGAGGAGGGGAGAGGTATCATGCCAGAGGATTGATCAGCCAAATGTAAGATACATGATATTATTATAGATTATAATATTTTAACCAAAATAGTTACACGCCTGGTTTAGAGTGCATTTGATCTATGTGTTTTGTTTCTAAAAAAAGAAAAGTGGGGATCAGCAGGGAGCCCCCTAGAGTACAGGCCTAGGGTGGTTTGCCCCCACCCCATCGAATTCTTCCCATGATGAAACTATTGTTGCTGGCAGATGAGACAGAGAAGAGGACATCAGCAATGGAAACAAGGCCAGTCAGGCAATAAACTACAGAGATGAGACTGGGGATCTGCATGCTGGGTCAGGCCGGGCCGGACCTGTCACCCCCGGACCTGTCACCCCGGAGAGGCCGAGAGGAAGGCTGCAATCAGCTGGGCTGAAATCTGAGACAGGTGAAGCACGACTGTCCAAAAGCGTCTGAGTCACACTGCAGCGCAAGAGACAGGCTGCAAACAGGAACCAGAGCCCAACGCAGCCTTGGGACAAAGAAATGAAAACAGAAGATGTGGGACTGACAGGGGATCTGTACTGGCTGCAGAAAACAAGCACACTGAATAACTCATATGTGCATTAAGGGGCCATCTGGGGACTTTTCCCCAATTACAACAATGTAAAGGTGGAGGAACCCTGCCTAAGACAGTAAATCAAATGTCCCTTTGGTTACACCAAGGGCTTCAGCGGGGATGTTAAAATAAAGAACGAACTTTTTTCTTTTTTTAAAAGGATTTCATCTGTTCTCCCTGAGGACTTTTGTAACTGTTTTATTTTACCTCTTCAGTTTTGAAAAATATTATTCAGAGCATTTCCTAAATTCAGTGAGGTCAGTTTTGTAAGCAGTTAAAAACAGAATTTTACCGCTAATTAACTGTAAATTCATATACAAAATTTAGTGACAATTAAATTACACATGTATTTTTCACCGTATTTTCGTTTGAGAAAATCACCACTTTTAAGAAGGTTACCAAGAACAAATGTATTATGTTGTGATAGATTAACTGCCCCCGTCACATGGGCTAGAAATATTAAATCTAATAACAGTTAAAGCGCTACAGAGACTCATTAAAACGATTTGGGGGAGCGCGCGCGGGACTCTCACCTCATTGAACAATTACTACGTGTCATTTAACGCATCCAGTGACGACGTGACGACGGCAATCATTAAACCTTAATAAATCAATACATGTACTCGTCAATACGAAATTGACGGTGTTATTTCTACCGATAAGTTTAACTTTCATTGATTTCTTTGAACGTTCATCCAGAACAGTCGTACGTGACACAATATAATTTATATTATTTTTATTATTGAATAAATACAATAATTATTAACACCGAGTCATTCGTGTCAGTGGTAGTATTAATGGAAATAATTGTTGCTAAAAACGCTAAATGAATGTAATCATTCTTATATAAATGCGGCTATTGATATTTTGCAGTCATAACATTTTATTTTTTCCTTAACAAAATAAATATTTTTCCTTAAATGTTCAAATCGTATACACATATATAAATTGCACTTACAATTTGATTATTGTCCACGTAACACTGACTATATAACATGTATGTACTTTGCAGACCGAGCACAGCCGTAACACAGAGATGCACAGGCATGTTAATTTAAGCCGTCTCGCCAGAGCATTGGTATTTAGCCTGTCTCTCCATGTGGGTGTGACCTTCAACGGCGTTTTCGTCGCAGTGAGCGAGAGTGTCAGTGTTGGACATGTGGTCTACGATGCCCTGGCCTATGCGGGGACAGGTTCCCAATGGGACCCGACTCTTGTTTGTTCGTCCAGAGCCACTTCACTATATTCCACATACTCATCTGCACTGAATTAAGCGTGTGTCGTTTCCTGGATCCCTCCCCCACCCAATCATGGATGCGGGTTGCCAGAGCGCCGCCTCATTAGGGCTAATACCGGTGAGACCGGGCCGTAATTAGGTGAGAGATGACTGGAAGTGTGGGGTAGCGATCGGCCGGCTGTCCACTGGAGCCCAGCAGAGGGCTTTAATTCAATTTGAAGGATCCTGTTTTGACAGAAGCAAAGAGTTACCAGGAGTGACTAGGTGAATTGGGGAGGCACGGCCAGAGCAGGGAACAGAGAGGGGCAAAAATACGTCAAAATTGATACAAAATGCAAGATACCCCATGCGTAAGTGTATCAAAATAAACTACAAAATACAGCCACCAAGCGAAATAAACTACAGTATTTTGTTATTTTAAAATTAAAAATACATGTAGTATACTTATGTTCTATATCAGCCTGTTCCTTCACAAAGACATTGACTGAAAAGTCCTAGGATAAGAGCTACATTTTCTCCCTGTTTAATGAGCCACAATACAGATGTGAAATACATACCATTCAGATTATGGTAAGGCAATCCAACAAATTTAGTTTACAAATATATTCCACTTTGCCCCACAAATAACTCAAATCAACAAAATTCAAAATGAGAAATTAAAAACAATTTAAAAATGCTTAACTCATCATCTTAAAAACATTTAAGAACAGCCCTAAATGGAGCTTGTAAGTCTTTTGGTTCAACAGAAGTGATTATCTACCGGCTCTAATGACCGTTCCTTACAATTTCTGAAAAAACAAAACTTCCTCCTTGTGCTTTGCACACATGGCGTCATCATTTTACGTTATAGGGAAAGCATTTCTTGCATATTTCTAAATACAAAAACACTGAACATCAAAGTATTTTGATACAAATCACATAGTCATTTTTGACTCCGTCAGAAAGTCAGATTAAAAAATACAATTTTGTATTTAAAATACAGGTACCAGAAATGTTGCCTCCCCCCCCCCACTCGGGGCTAAGAGTGCACCATGGTGACAAAGCCATGGGCACCAAAACTCTTTTTCTATAACTTATAAAAATCACACATGATAATTATTCCATTACAAACAATGCTTAATTCTCTGATTATGGCATTCAAATGCTAGGTCTCTCATCTCGCCAACTCTAAAATTTGTGAATTTGCCAAATTACCCGATAAAATTAGTGATGACAATGAACACCTCATTAATACTTCCATTAACACACATACGTGTGCCGGTGTTTCCATACTTTACAGACACTAAGCATGTTATGATGACTTGTAAAACTTTCACAATTTGTCCATTTATTCTGGACAGATTTAAAATAGCTTGTAGAGGCTTTACTGAAGATTTTGAGCAATGCGTTTATCTGTAATATCCAGCTGTTGACAGACAAAGAGAGAGAATGCGTAAGTAATAATAATGCACATTCAACTGATCCCAACATCTCTCTCTTGAGTTTGACTCCAGGCACAGTGAAGTGGAAGGAATTTCAAACAAACAAGGTCACAAAATGACCCTATTCAACATGTCCCTCACTATGCTTGAGGCTGACCTCTCTTCTACAGCTGAAAAAAAAATAGTTCCAGATTCAATAAAAATGTCAAGCTTTTCACACATCAGACACACGAGATCTTAATTAATACTCATAAATATTCTGCCAGCAATAAAACTCAGGACAGAGAAACATTGATACTCATTTTCAAAAATTTTACGGCGGACATACAATTTGACAAATACCCACTGTTTCCAGGCCGAGTAACTTCACAACGAACAACGGCAACACTTATTTGCTGATTGTTATTTACTGTATCTATTCATCTGTTTTCCATAGCCGCTTGTCTTATGCAGGCTTGTGGTTTTCCAGACCGTGTCCCAGAAGCAATAGGCATAACGCAGGGAGAAACCCAAGGTGTCCACCCACCCATTACAGCTTTCACTGTTTTTTAAAGTTACATCTGTATTACTGTATTTTGATGTGATAAATCAGAGCCTCACTAAAACAAATATATTGTCTGACGTAAGACTTGCAGAAGTGTTTCTTTGCGTGTGTGTGTGTGTGTGTCTGTGATTGTGTTCTTGGGGGTGGGGAAATATCATTCTCTGATGTACTAACATTGGATCCTCTGGTTTCCTGCCATTGATCAAGAGACGAATGTTCAGTTGATGGGCTGAACGTGGAAACCCGATCGCACAGGAGCAGGGATGGGCAGGGGAACAGCGAGTGTGTGTGTGCATGTGCATGTTTGGGATGGGGGGGTGGGGGTTGGATTCCATTAATGCCCATTTCAGATCCTTCAAAAGTGCTGCCACGTCGCACTAATTCACTTCCGTACCCTCGCTCTTTGGGTACCAGGTACAAATAACCAAGTATGGTGTTAAATGAACTTTATAGGTCACGCATCACATGACCTGCATATAAACCACGCCGTGTGACATATATACACCCAGACGTAATCTGCTGAGATTGTGTCTAATCTCAGCATGGTGGAAACACCAGAAATGTTAAATAAATGGCTAAAGTTACACGCAGCCACACAATGGGGAGTGTTTCCCATTAATGGCGACTCCTCTCTCCCACTCTTCTCCCACTCTCCAGGCTGGCTTGTTTATTTTCTGCCTCTCGCTGGATCTCACTCCTGGCGTCGATATCCCGGCACAAAGTAAAATGTCAGATTTATCACCGAACCAGATGTTTGTGAAGTGTCACTCATTTCCCGTGGACTGTTTATACATTTACAGGCCTGTTGCCATAACATGGCTTCCTATTTCTGCTCTCCCTATCACTGCCTAGGCTGTGAGTGTTACTGACGCTCTTCATCTCCTGCTTTGGTGTGTGCACGCACGTGTGTGTGCGTGTGTTGTGTGTGTGAGACAGCGGGGCAGTAGTGGTCACAGCAGGTCTCATCTGTTTCCGATCATTCCCAGACTCAGTTAGGCACTCGTCTCGTCGGGTCTTGACTGACCAACCTTCTCTCTAGAGTGGGAACTGATGAATCAGCCACATAGGCCACTTTTGCCTATGACTCCACTGCAGCAGGGCCACTGGATGTAGGATCAGACCAGATTAATAGAAAAACACAGTCAATAATCAGCAGTGAAATATGTTTTTATTGCTTCCTACACATTTATGAGGGAATATTTCATTAAAACTGAATAGCACTTTTATGTCCAGTTCTGAAAACAGACGTACAGACGCTCCTCAACTTACGAATGAGATATTTTCTGAACGGCCGTTCGTAACTTGAAATGTTCCTAAGGTATTATTCAAAATCATTTTAAGGGTATATGCAAGTACAAACAACTAGGATGCTGGGAGTCCGCAGGCTACGCTGCTGCCCGGCATATGGGGCCAGAAGTCGTACCCGGCGTAATTGGCAGGCAGAAAAAAAAATTGATGCTGTGGGCAGGAAATGGGAGCCCAATGAACACGCAGATCCTTACAGTCCTCTTCGTTCGTATGTTTGAAAGTTCGTAAGTTGAAAGTTTGTAAGTAGAGGAGCATCTATATATGGCAAGGACAACATGGAAATACACAGATATAAATATGCTGTGATTTCAAAGACCTAAATTAATACCATCTTTCGGGTGTGTTAAAAATGACCCAGGTGTACGATTTCACCCCAGTTTTTTGCTTTATCAGTCACAAATCTTTATACTGACTGGGAAATATTTTTTCTTCTTTTAACCTGCATTAAATTGCATCGCCCATATTTATGTAAGATTTCAACATTAACGGCCAGGTTTCTCGCTTGGAACAAGGTCTGAGGTTGCAGAAATAATCCAGATGGATCTGTGTGTATATTTACTTTCATCCCTCGAAGTGAAGTCAGGTCCCAGCCAAGCTGCTGATGACTCTGCACATCTCTACTCTTAGAGATTTTGCTCCGTTTAACTTGAAGATTGTCAAGCTGAGGAAAAGAGCGAATCTCCGCAAAAGCTGCTTTTTTTTCTTCTCTTCTGCTTCTCTACTCTTTCAAAATAAGCAACATAAGCATACAGTCTTATCTGATTAGACAATAAAAAGTAGTTTCCTTGAAATGCTGATATCGCTGGACATAGCCATTATGTTGTCCCAGCCTTATAGCAAACAATTATAATTAATCTGACAAAAACATAACCAAGCGAGTACATGCTGTTACTAGTGGGTCACACTATTCGTGTGTTTTTTGCATGAAAAATATTTCAGGCACTCATATCCATAACACTAATTGTTTTCATTCTACTGCTGGAGCAGCATGTTTAGAGTAATTCTAAAATATTTACAGTACTAATAATGAGATACCTGCACTTGTCTTCATGTATAATCTCTACCATCAGGGGTGTCTGGATGATTTCGCGCCATCACACGTGTACTTTTCTAACACCAGCAGTGTTTACACGCTGGGACTTCAGGCCGTGTAAGAAATGCACTCGCAGCACTGTCCCTTGGAGGGAACTTACTGCAAATAATCATTTCCATCATACTTCTTAAAAATCACAGGTAATGAGTTTCGGCCTGTTGAATTGTTGCTGGACTAAATAAGATCCGAAACCTCTTTCTACAGTCGTATGCCATCGTGTCGTCTGGAGCCCAAAACAGCGTCATTTTAAATGCTCACCCTTATTCCTGTAGTGCTTGAGAGAGCATTTAAGCACCCCCAGGAACTAAAGTAAAACAAACTGGGGCTGTTATAGACTCAATCTGCAAACAAAGCTTCTGGGGGGGGGGGGGAGAAGAATGTGGTGAGGGGACCGGACCCAGCGTCTTCTCCCTCAGCCCCAAGAGGAAGCCAGGGCGACCATGAGAAAATAAACACCTGATGGCAGCAAAGGATTATGGGACATATTGTTTACCAAATATATCCTTTTCTGGGTATGATTCGGCTTAGTGGACAAAGGGTCCAGGACGTGCCCGTCGGACATCCTTGCAACGGTCTCTGGTCCATGTGGCCGCTTGGGTGCTGCTGTGGAAGCACAAATAAGGAAACCAAGAGAAAGAAGAATTAGAAAGAGTGAATTTTCTGATTGTTATCAGGACCCCATGCCCTGTGCCCCGACCCGAGCTGCAGTTTCCTTGGAATGTGTTTCACCTTCCTAACATGCACACTCAGCACACGCTCTTTGGAATTAAAGTTTACCACAGCTTAATATGACCATAAATATAATAAAGTAAAACAAATACTGCTTTAACCTCACTCCAAATGTAATTACAACTTAAGAAAAAAAAATCTTATTTTATATAAACAGATTATTTCCAGAATTTATGCTGAGACACTAAAATTGGGTTTACGAGCTGAGGGAATAGGACCGATTTAAGTGGGAGACGTTTTTTGAGACGGCAGTGTGGCATGGAGCTATGGACTCACAGGGTCCATGCAGGCATCTTCAGAGCTTCCAGAGGCCTGAACTCCACCAGCTCCGACCAGCTGACCTTAAAACCGCAGGATCCCCCACACCGACTGCCCACCCCCCTTTTTCCAGCTCATCTGACTTGTCGCAGCCAGCAGATCGTTCACCTCTGATCGCGGGGGCCACTGCTAGTGTCAATCACACCATCAGGGGGTAAAAATATTTTGAGGAGGCTAAATGAACCATGGGTCGGTGTTGCCAAGAAGAGCGTCCGCCCTGCCTCAGGCTCCTCCGAGCCCGGGCTCCGCTGCCCGCAGGGCCGTCTCAGGCCTAAAATACTGCTTACTCTGCAAGCCTGTTTGTTTTTGATTTAAGGCTGCCAAGCACATTCATTTATCCATGCTTGTGTGTGTACTGCCATTCTGCAATAACTAAACTAGCACTTACACGGAATGCAAACATACACTTGACCAAAGTAAGAGTAGCTGCCGTCCATGCGTCGGGACATGTCAAAAACGTTGATATTTTGGTCTGTTTATAAAACTTCACCCAGCTTATAGAATTGACATTGATTATTCACTTATTGTAGTATGCACATGCACTTATTTTACGCACATGTAGCAGGGGAATTACCGTGCAATTACGATTGCTGCATCTCCTGTTCACTGTCTGTATGCGTTTTTGTCGTTATCATCTGCCTTTTTATTTTGCATAAATTTTGTTACTAACGTGGTGTATTTCGCTTTTTCATCTGGCGCCTTTTTGGCTACGGGCGTGACTGCTACACTTCTTTAAGCAGTAAAAACTTTTGCGAGTTTGTGGTCTTCAAAAACAGCGGCGCAAGTGAAGAGCAGAATAAATGGCCACGGCAGATAAGCAAATGGGGGATGTCAGGCGAAGCCCAGAGGCGGTAAGGACACTGAATCCCGGCTTGGCTGCTGAGAAGACAGGGGATGCTTCAGTTAAGCTCCCGGCTCTTAAAATAAACACGTGCGGATTTGATGAATGATCAGCGTGTAGATGCGCTCGCTCTGCGCGCATCTCTCTGCAGGAACCCCGGTGATGTCAGACGGTCACTGTAAGCCCTTTCCGGCGGAGCAACGCCAACCATTTCTCATTTCATTTTTCCTTTCCCTGTAACTTCTTTTAATTTGACAATTCGTTTTTTCCTTACTACGAATTCTTATTTTGCTTTTTAAATAAACCGTAAACAGTAAACAATACATTTTCAGAATTGTTTTCATTACGATTAAAGGTAGTATTCTAAACTTAAATAACAGTTAAACATTCTTACGATCACTTTCCCCATTAACTGCAATAGTAGACCTATTTGTATTATGTTTAAAGCCTGTTTATAGCTGATGTTTATTGCTTTGAGGCGGCAATCAATTGCCAATTACAGTACCGTCCAAAATTATCGTTTCAAACACCGCCATAACTCGGGTTATAAAACTGACATAAATCAGTGTTACTACTACAGTGATCGTTTCCACTACGAGCAGACGATGTCTGTTTAGGTTAAGCCAAAGAGGGGGGAGACAACTAAAATGAATGAAGAGGCAGAATATAATGCGGGTATCCGACTGTTATTCGAGGGGGGTGATTGTAAAAGGCGAGATATGCTAGTTCCGTACAGTACTTTTCATACCTCCCTCCCCATCTCCGGCCCCATACCTCCTCCCACCCACCTACCGTTAGTGCGCTGAGTGGCCCCAGCCGGATTCCTGAAAATGCCGCCCCAGGCCAGGTTTCTCAGCTGTGCACGTGGAAGACCTGTCATCCCGTCATAAACACTTATTAAGAGGTGATTAATATTTTAATGGAGAAAGACCACCATTGTTAAGGGGTACGCAAGTCGGTCTAAAATGCCTCTGCCGGCAGCGCGAGAGAGAGAGAGCACAGCAGCGTCTCATTCGTCATTTGAGATTTGAGGACTCGAAGGCCTCTCTTCTCATTTGCCTAAACTTACCCCACGGGAGGGGGTTTATACAGGGGCAGATCCAATTTTTCTTTACACATTTAGCGGAACGCAGCCCACACAATCAGGCAAGACGATTTCTGGTTTTTACTCGAAGAAATCCTGGGTTAAGCCGCCGATGGCGCCGCGCGAATCACATCCTTTTAAGAGCGCGGAAAAGCCCCGGGGGAATGAAATAACAGTTGCACGAGAAGATATATGGGCACTCATCATTGTCTTAAAGCTTTTTATTTTTTTTAATTTGACATTTTATTTAACCTGTTTTTAAAAATATCGGTAACACTTTACTTAAGTAAAGCTCCCATGACTATAATAATGCCGTGTCTAGGTATCTACACTGCATTATAGATCCAAGTTTTATAGAGCATTCATGATGCATAATATTCATGGCTATAACGTGTTATGCCTTTTAATAAATAGTTATATCCGTGTTCATGATATTTTACGAATGCATTATAATGCATTATGAAGGTAGGCTATCTATAATGCATTATGATGACTACTTTAAGTAAAGCGTTACCAAACAAAAAATCAATGCGTTCAATTGCAGGATTAACTTTTGAGTTGTAGTTGCTTGTCAGCCTTTCCCATTAAATGTTACATAGAGTTTGTATCGATGCTGCCATATAATTCCAGCAGTAACAAAAACCAAAACCTTGTGAAAACTATTTATCTTGATAAAGTTCTGGATACATCAGCCCAACTAAGTTGCCCTTATCAGTTATTTCTACATTTTGTTTTACAAGGCTGAGTGCCCACAGTTTAATTGTCACATCAGAGCTTGTCATTTTGCAGGATGACAAAAACACATAGGAATCTGAGCTGCTCGGCTTTAACAGATGAACACGCAAAACCTGCCACTAATTACAACCGAAGTGGTGGCTTGTGATATCTCAGCCTTTTAAAGGCAGCGTGATCCTACAGCAGTGCATTGTGGGTAACATATACTCTAGCGTGCCTGCTGGGTTTCCCGGTTTTGAGAGCCGCAGTGACGGGTTTGTCTTGCAGGGCCAAACATAAACGTTGGGTCAAATGCATCATTTTGTGTTACATGCACAAACACAGACAGGTCTAATGTAGCCAGGACTGCAGTCAGCTGGTAAATCACAGTGACAGAAACAAAATGGTGGACCGCACGACACGACTCAAATGGAACGTTTGATTGGTTCACACTATCCCCAGCGTGGAAGTTTAATGTAACATCGCGGTTGGTGATATAAACAACGGAGGCCATCTTCAGCCCACTGTAAACCAACGGGACTCGCTGTGTAACTCGTTCAACAAAAACAATTTTGATGAATCGCGGGACCCCTGACCCCAGCCGCATATGATAATGGAGAGATGAGCGAGACCTGAATCTGTAATCCTCATAAGCCAAATATGTCCACATCTATTTCATAATGAAAAGGTCAGGCTGACAAGCAGGTAAGGCTAATGGAGGTTAAGAGATTTATGTATAATAGAGGATACGTAATAAGCAAAAGAGGAAAACTTGAAAAAATATTAACACCATCTGATAAAAAAATTACGAAAAATGTATAAGGTAGCTAGTTTCATAAATAAATGACATTATTTCACAATCATTTACATATATTAAAATTGTATTTTATTATACAAGATAACCTATTTTCATTTTTAACTTAATGATAAATTTGCAATCTTTTTCCTGCAAACCTATGCTTTCTTTATAATATAAAAACATCTTTAATAAAAATATTTTTAAATTATGTTGAATGGCAAATTGTTTCTTAAATGAATAAATGTGAAATTTAATAAAATTACTTTTCGGATAATATGTCCAAAATAGCTATAATAAATTGCCAGAAATATTAATTTAACGGCTTCATAATATGTTTAAAATATTTTTAATATGTATAAGACTATAATGACTAGCAGGAAATTTTTGCATGACTGCTTTCTGAATATGTATTATATTATTCCGTGGTTTCCGTGTTTATAGTGCACCAGTACGCATAGCGTGTTATTACACAAACAGGTCAGCTTTTATTTTGAAATTCAAGTCAAAGATTCAACCCCTATTCACTTTCTATATAATGCGAATGCTGTCAGGGCACGTTCAGGGAAAGTTTAAAGTTTATTCACCTGAAATTAATACCGTAATAAAAAAGTAACTTCTGAAAGGTCAGTGATGTGAGATAATTTAACAGCAGTATCAATGATAAAACTTATAGAGTATTATGTCCCTTTAGCGTTGCATAAAAGTTCATAAAAATGTAAACCGATCTATTTCTCCATAATTGACCCAGTAGATGTCAAACGCTTTCATAAATAATTTTAATAGCAGCTTATTATATGTACAAATATATAAAGCATATAATTATTGAAAAAGTAATGTTTACTGAGGCTCATGTCTACATCTGAAGATGTCTGCCATTACTCGAGAGTATGACGGGATTCATATTTCTTTACGAGCAGTCTTTGGAAACAACTGAAGGTGATCCTCTTACACTATTGTAAGAAAACATTTCAGTGGGCTTTCTGAAATTGAATTAACCTTCTGTGTTGTTTATTTTTAATCCCGACCAAAGGCTAACGCACGGCAGTGCTTGTGGATTTAAAAGGAGGGGGGATGGGGAGAAAAAGACCTCAGCAAAACATCATCTCGCCCAGAGCAAAAAGGAAAAGCATTCAGTCATTTTATATAGGCCCTTGAGGAAATGGATGTGTAGGTACATGTAGTGCCGCACTCATATTTACCTGCCAGGTTCTAAGATAAAGTCCTTTGTACATTTATTTAAGCGTGTGTATAATACATTAGCCTATTAAGAGTATTTAAAATCTATTTCAATATTGTCGTAGTCTGTCATTACAATTACTTAATTGATAGGCCTATATTGTTTTAGTGAAGTAGGTGTATATATATATATATATATATATATATATATATATATATATAAACACACAAACACACAC
>JABFDZ020000116.1:71370-88320 GCA_019775955.2 Pollimyrus isidori
CCGCACACCCAACACACCCCCCACCCCCTCACCCCCCCCCCCCCCCCCCCCCCCCCCCCCCCCCCCCCCCCCCGGGGGGGGGGGGGGGGGGCCGCCACAGAGGACGCAGATCCCTACAGGACTCCAGTTGAGCTACGAACGCCAACTGATTCCCTGAATAAATGTGTGCTGGTTTCATACTGGCTTAGCGTTGATAGTCTAATCATTTAATGCCCATGTTCCCAGTGGGGGTACAACAGGGGGCTCTGGGGGGCTTCAGCACGGAAGGACATTCAGATATCGTTGCTGTTTTTCGCCCCGGGATGATGTGACTGGTATCTGCCCCCCCATCCCACTATAATCCAAATCCCACAGAGGGCTTTACAAGCTGGGATACATCCATTGGGGTCCCCCCCCGCCTCAGGGTGCCAGGCCCCCAAGTGCCTGGCTCGACAGGATCATTAACCACATCAAGCCGTTTTGACGTAAACATGACCCCACCCCGTTTCACACCATAGCACTCAAAGCATGACCCCCCCTGCTGGCAAGTCAGAGAGTCACAGGAAACGGGAAAGTTTGTAGGAAACGACAAGCGGCACAGTCGACTTAAGAGCCTTTTCATTCATCTCCTGTGGTGTTTTTCTCTGTGTTTGTTGTATTTATTTACTTTCTCTTCATGTCATTATTTGTGGTTTGGTGACGCATCACATCTCAATTGACACGCGTCTCAGGGGGCGTTGGCAGTGGTCCAGAAGCACGAGGGAGGCTGTCTGTGGTGTGATATCCCCCCCCCTCCCCCCCACACACACACACACACACACACACACACACATAGTGTGTCCCTCATTTCCACATCCAGCTGAAGAGCCACACTGTCAGTCCCCCCCCCACTGTGTGTGTGTGTAATATCCTCTGACCTGTCGGTGCAAAGTCCACTTGAATGTTCTGTACTACTGTGTACCAACTGATAGCCAGATGCAGCTCCTGCTCCTTCAAAAATCACAGCTGCTCCACAATCCCCCGCCAATTTGAAAGGAGGGGGGTGTCATTATTTAATGTGGCTGCACCAATAACACGGCGGGGGCTGTGATTCTGCCGATTTTAATACGTACCTGATACTAATCTAAAGCCCCAGGCAGAAAATGGCTGCGGGCTCGAAATCTCGGGCCTAGTTAGTCAATTATCCATCTGGTGGTTCAGTCTAATGAACGGCGAAGGTTGGCCAACTCCTTTGATGTGCACTTCTGCAGTCAGGAACATCTCTGGCTGGCCAGAAGGGGGTGGGGGGGGTTCATATGCCTGTCAACACTTTAACTTGTTGCGACGACTTAATCAGCAGTGTTGCTTTCGGTAGGATGATTGGAACAGCTGCACTGAAAGGCAGGTCCACTTTTATGGAAGAGCTTATGAATAGGAAGGCAGTGGACTGTCTGCCGCGCAGGTTTCCTGCGACGGACACGTGTGCCTGATTATCGCCAGCGTGTGCACAATTATATGTGTGGGTGGCCAGCTGTCTGGGAATTAGGGCTGTTTGTAAGTGGCCCACGAAGATCCCATCGCCACAGGGAGACTCTGGATGCCCATAGAGACTCTTCATGCTTTGTGTGCGCGCCTTGATAATTGACAGTGTGGCATTCCCGCAGATGATTTCCTGACCAGAATGTTTCATTCATCAGAGAGATGGGGGGAGTCTGAATATTGCAGCTCGAGAATCCTCAATGCATGTGAATGTTAGGTTTTGGCCTCAGTTTGCAAACTCAGTCGTTAGATACATGCACAGCTATGAAATATCAGTAATAATTGTTTTGCTGCACGTGTTCTCTGCCTGTATCCATTTTGGGCTGTATGTATCTCAGTCACCCCCCTTCCCAGTAAATTAATGTGGTTGCATATTCAAACTGATTGTAATTGGTATCCTCCTGGAAGAGAGCAGGGGGGAAAAAAAAAGTTTGAATTTCCCAAGCACTTAATTAGGCTGGCTTGGTGTATTAAAAACAATGAAGTAACTCAATCCGGCCGCAGAGAATGTGCCCATCTCCTCTTACTGGGCTAATGTTTCTTACTTAATCTCTGCAGCCTGTGGTTTGGCTCGCCTCCGTTCTTTTATCAGAATTCTCAAATACTTGCCGGACCAGCTGATTTTATGATCCCGTCCAATTTGGCATTTGGACTGTCGATCACTGTATCACATTTCCGAATAAGAAAAGCTACACAAATGAAACGATTATCTTCTGAAATGGAGATTCACTGTGAATAGCTGAAAGATGGGATCGGGACTGTCGATTTGGCATATGAAACGGATGTGATTCTAATTTTCGGTTATAGTGCTAAGTGTTCTGCAAATCCATTACCATCAAGGTCTTAATGAAGTCGACATCTTAAGTGACAAATGTTACAGAGAGGTGTATTAATGACAAGTCTTCTGTGTGTTAGGTCTGATTAGGGAGAGTAATGCAATTCACACACCTTTGCGTTAAAAGTTCCCTTAATTTCCGCCGATGAGCTGTATGTATTAAAACTCCGGAACACGCATCAGTAAAATGCATGTATTAACGGGGTTACGACACAGTTATAAACGACGGTCCTCTCTGAACTTTGTCTGAGTTCAGCCAAGCCGTCTTAAATAGCGAACGTCTGGGTTGCCCCATGGATTTTAACTCCATACTGCCACGGCTGACTGTATCGAGAAAATATTTACAGACCATGTGGCTGGTGACACGCCGTGACCTTCCTGTTTCAAGCAGAACCACAAAGTGCAGTAAAATCCCTGGCTACAGAAAGGGGCACAGATTCAGTGTTAGCACATAACTAATTTTTGGGTGGCTTTAATAAAAACCTTTATCAGACATATAATCTCCAAAGCCACTAATGGAGAAAATGAACGAAAAATGCATGAAGTGGTCTGTCTGAAGGAGGCAAACCATATAAGTTATACAGATACCCAGTGGTTGATAGAAATGTCGTGGGCTTTGTAGAAGTACACAGCTTGCCTAGTCGCGTATCACATTTTAGAAGCTCCCTCTCCAGGTAGAAATTAGCCTGCAAACATATAAACTGGCCAGCTTCTGAAAGGGTAGGGGAGGGAAACGTTCCATCTTTGCCTAAAATTCATCAGGGTCTGCATAGCCTGTAGTTCCAGGATGTGGGCAAGCATCACAAAAGTGTGTGTGCTCCCAGGATGGCCCAGGCCCTTCTTGCTTTAATGGTCGTCCTCGGCTGCACACCTAGTTTTTAAATTGACCCATTCCTCTGAAAGTCCCTGTGCTCCGTCGGCCATGTCGCACCCTTTTCCAGCCAAGCTGGCTTGTTGGATCCTTGGCCCAGTCATAGTTGACACTCCGCAGGCCAACTGTAATTGTAATAAACACCTTTGCCCTCTTTATGAGTTAGAAGAAGGTTGGAAGTTTGTAAATGAGAAATAACCAAAAATGGGCCTTTGGTGCAAATCCTGAGGGTTGGCTTCATGGACACGTCCCCGCTTGTGTCACCGCTGCCGAATTTGATGAATCAGGCAGGGGAGCACGGTGCCCTATTGGGGACTTAAATGTGCCTGGAATGCAGGTAGCAAGGCTGTCTGTGACCTCGCAGCCTGGAGGATCTGAGCTTCCTCTCTACTTTACCTTGGATTCAGGGATTCCCAATTCTCTGCTGCAAAGTTCAGCCGGAAGCATTTAGACCAGCCTGCAGGCGAAAAATTTTGCTTTGAGAGAAACCTGGATGTTTGCTTAAACCCAATATATATCCGCGATCTGACCAGGGTAGGTAGACCAGTCTGTCTCCCATGACTGAAACATCCTCAGCAAAGAGCAGAATCAGCACTTTGTATCCCCTGGAGTGCCTTGCTGTTCGTCGTCCAGCTCAATGGGCCCACCAAGGTCCTCGAGATGTGAATCCTTCATCTAGAAAATTGTATTTTTCCCAGATGTTCATGTAAGATATCTCGCGTATGCAGAAAAAATGTTCCTACATCATTCGTATGTCATTACCTCCCCCTCCATAAAATGACGAAGTCTGTCAGATTTATAAAGGAGCATATTTCGGGACTTTTCCTTCTGAAATATTTAATCGCCTTATATATTACTGTGGTCTTATCAGTCTCTCAGTCCCAGCTTTGGAAGTGCCTGATGAATAATTTCGGTATAATTCATTTAGTTAAGTAAACACAGCAGCTAGCTCTGTCAAATCTTTAATTCTGTGTTTACAAAGGCCATGTAATTAATCTCCTGGACTTGTATCAGCATGCAGTTTAGACAGTGTGCAAAGGCCTTATGCTGACTTGAGCCATTTCCTGCTTACTTTATAGTTAATTTTTTAGTGAAAATATTTTTTTAAATCCTTTGGCATCTTGGCAAAACTACACGCTCTTATTCTGATATTGACAGTATTCGTAGATCATCCGTTGCAAAGCAATGTTATTGGGCTTAGAGTCGGTTTAATACAAATCTTGAACATACGTAACCAGTATAGCATCCATAGATTATACTCTCCTATAGTCAGAGGTTCTGCTGCAGCTCTGTCTTTCATTACTCTGTACAGCTGATTTATGTAGGAAAATTAGCTCATCGTACAGTTATCCATGCAGACTGAACAATATACTTCTAGGAGTATATTTTAACCAATTTAGCGGAAAGAAATTTTAAAAGGTAAAAAGAAAAAACTGAATCCAGAATACTCAAAATTGATTCTATTCTTTGATCATCTAAACCAGTTTGGGTGGCCATTTCAGAGACAGACAGCCTGTCATTTAAACGTTTACTCTCCATAATTATGCTTCCTGTTTCCCTATATGATGGCGTTGAACTTGTGCAAACCCTTTGAATAAACGGCCCTTGCAGACGACAAATAACAGATGAACTGCGAGAGAAGCGCACGTCAAGCAGCCCGTTTTACACCCATGAAACGACTTCTTAATGCGTAATGTGCCCCGGCGCTTATAAATCTTCATTTACAAATCCCCCGAGATGATCGCCGTAAAATGCCCACTCAATGGGCATTCTATTTTAACTGTTGTGTGTTTACTTTTTTCTTTCAACGACATCCGATCCGTCACTACGAAAGTGCATTGGTCCCTGGGCAATATTTGAGACGGCATGGCAGGGTGTTAACGAGAAGCCAGTACGTTTGCGCCGAAGCCTGAAGTAAAAACAGGACCGCCGCCTTGTGTGCCAGTTCTGCTCTCCCTTGAGGTCCCAGCCAAAGTCTTCCAGCCTTTTTTTCATGCCAGTCACCAAAGTAGTCGGAAAGTTTGTTAATGACTTGCCTATATGAATTGGGCATTGGTTAAGAATTTACAGCGCTCTTATTCATAGTATAACCACTAGGCCTAACTATGTAATTTATGATTTAGGGGAAAAAAACATTATTATACAACTTTTACAATTGGGGCCTAAAATGAATTTAAGGTCACTATCCCTCCTCAGCTAAATAGTTCATATCGCTTTCCCCAGTGTACAATCCAATTTAAAGTGTAGTTAGAGGAGTTGGTTTCGTGTAACGTGGACAGTTGTGGTGCTATTTAGGTTACATAGACACTGGTAATGTATTATGATTAATACATTTTTGCTTTTAGTTTTGTCATTTTATTGAATGTATAACAGGGGCACATAAATACTTTAGCTACATGTTTTGTTGACTGTGGATAGATAACAGGAAGTGCATTAAACAATTAAATTGGTGAATGTCTATACGAGTGAAACGTTTTTCTTTTCTAAGTTATTCTGGTCTAATTCGTTGTGTGTTAACCGCGCTTATTCGACACAATTACAACATTAGTCGAGAGCTTGTTCAACTTTTCATCTGCAGGTGAAAACCTAAATTTCATTTTATTAACCAGAAAGGTTAACATCCTGATTATATAAATGTAGATGCTTGGATTATTATTATTATTATTATTATTATTATTATTATTATTATTATTATTATAGCGATGATTATGTGCATTGTCACTAGGGAATACTATAGCTATTTTGTATACCATATACCATAATATTCTTCTTAATTCTATGCATTTAAATTCTGCTAAAGATCAATATAATCCCAGGGCGCAACCTGTGAACTATTATAAATTAATTTCGTTAAAGGAAATACTATCTGGAATATTTAGGACTACATACGTGTGGTTTATAGTCTTTAAACGACATTGAATTACAACCACAATAAATAATAGTATCGACTGAAAAACATTTCATACTAACCGTAATGTTTAAGATTCGGCCCCTTCACTGCAAAAGCATCACAGCTGCGAGGTGTCATTCGGACGTTATGGACGGCACCTTAACTGTAACGAATAACGGCACAAATAAGGACCCGTTGTAATAGCCTACTTATGCAATAACGCTTTCAGGAATTATTTGTGCTTTACCACTGGCCTCCACGTCGACTATAGTGTGTGAAATTAATTGCTTAACGCTTGTAGTATTTGGTTCTCTATAGCAACTTTCTGTAGTTGACTGAAATTAAGAAGTCGTCATCGTGGAACTACGTTCAAGGCATTGATTTAATTTTAAATCGGAATTTCGGTTTCATTTGGTTATTATACCGTTCTCGCAGTCCTCGTGTGCATTGTTTACATTTTTGCAGACGAGCTATAAGGTTTTTTTAATTATGTCTCTTAGTAAGCAACGTTTTCTATATTTTATTGAAGGAATTACTCGGGTAATAGACTTTTGCGTTTATTTTACAAAACACAATCACCAGAAAGTAGCAAATGTGTGCAATTTTGTAATTATGGTCCATGTTGGCTCCTTTGGTTGCCACGTCGTCATATATTCTTTTGACAAGACACAGATATGCGCAATATCACGCTCAATCTATCTCTTGGGACATGACTGTTACCCAGTCACAACCATAACAGTAAACCCATAAGTGGCGAAGAAACATACGTTTAAATTCCGCGAATGGTATATATGATGTACTAAATCATATAGACCTATTCAATTATTTAAGAATAAATTAGTTCATTGGTTTATCATCATTAGTGTAGCCTAGTCAGTAGCTTGTCGTGGATCTTGTTGCTCTTTCTCCCGCTGGGAGTCAAGAAATCCATCTGATGCATTTTTGGTAGGAAAAATTCCAGCGCTAGAATTGAGAATTTTATTGCAGGTGCCAAGGATGGGTAAATTAATGCGTAATCATCTTCATACAGGTGTTTAACCGAGCGGTTGTGCAACGTCTCTGTAAATTGTTACTCTTCGGTAGCCTATTTATCTGTATTTTTCTTTCTATTTGCCCCCATGTGGTCGCACATGACTATATTTTCATCATTAAAAAGCCAATAAAAAGGATAAATGCAAACATTTAATTCTAATAATAGGTGTAGTCATTTTACTGTAGGGCCTATTGCTTACGGTAGGTACACCCAGAAAATTAATTGGCTGCTTATACACTTGTTGCCACTTTGATGTGATGGTTCATTCGGAGATGAACAAGAGAATACGATAAGTTAATGGACACATTCAGCAGTTCATTTAGTTCAGTTTAAGTAATCACGTGCACATGCGCTCTGATTATTTGGCCATATTTCCCCGACTCTAAGACATCAGACCCATCTTCGGAGTAGGCCCACCGAGAGCCCCCTCCTGCAACTACCATGCGGTCCCCGAAACATCTTGCAGTAATCAGTCCAATTAGTGGAGGTCGCGGCAACGAGCTCTCTGGTAAGCGGCGGGAGGTTGTGAAAATAGCGG
The DNA here is from genome assembly GCA_019775955.2 of Pollimyrus isidori. Classification (NCBI taxonomy): domain Eukaryota; kingdom Metazoa; phylum Chordata; class Actinopteri; order Osteoglossiformes; family Mormyridae; genus Pollimyrus; species Pollimyrus isidori. Next base: position 79,035 of record JABFDZ020000116.1, read on the forward strand.
CCAGCTATTAGAGGCAACGCGATCCCCATTCATCAGTATTGTAATAATCATCGCTCCGGAGAGCCACGCGGGCATGGCGAAGCTCTGATCAAAATGATCAGTGGAAACAAGAGGTTTACAAACACTGTCAGAGCAGAGCTGGTACCCTGATTCGCCCCGTCACTGCCGGGGTCTCCCAGTCTTTTGAGACAGATTGAGTCTGATAGCCACGCTGTTGTGACTCTTCCAGTTTACATGGCGCGACGGCCAGTGTGGTCGCCGGTCATTAGGAATTTATCACTAAAACACCGTAAGAGGATCTATACGCAGTCATCACTAAATACGTGTGTTTATAGCCTAAATTGTGGGATTTCATTCGTTGGATACCATGCAACGATTATCGTGCAAAACAAAAATTAAGCGTTAGCTACCTTTTCACGGTTTTGATCTTCAGCTGTTTTTCCAATAATATATGCAAATCATTATTGTGGTATGCGTATCAGTTACAGACTAAATAATGTTAAGACTGCATACCTAAATACAACTATTCTAAATAAGTCTTAGCTTCAGAATGGAAGCTTTTTTAAAACAGGGCAACCCTTTAAAACCGTAATCTACAAAAATCCTTGTTATAAAATACACAAAGAGTGTGCGTGTGTAGGCTATATAAGATAAAATCTAATAAAGAGCTTGTTAATAAGCCCCCAATAGGAGATTATTGTTAGTGGCTCAGGAATATTTATCATACACATTTTAGGAACTATGTGTGTGTTCAAGAAGAACACCATTTGCTGTTTCTTTAAGATTGCAGAGGCAGATAAGCGAATTTAAAAGCCGCCCCTAAGTGATCAGTCTGTCAAACAGTTTTCAAGAGCTCATTCTTAAAACGTGTGCTTATTGCTTTTAGCGCGTGCACAAATTGAGCAGCTCCATAAACCGATCAAGTGGAGATATTCAACAACGAATATCATACACCATATATAATAATTAATAACCTCGCTTGAATAAATTATAATAATTCATTTCAGAATAGCTAAATTTAATAAACGCCTAAATATGTTAAAGTCCGTAATTCATTAAGATTAATATCGCGAAGTAATAATTTTTCATATATTTATGCACGTTTATGAGATTAAATAGAATAATTGTTTTCTATGAATATCAATTTCTCCTGTCTGGTCCCCTAGCGATTAGCGCGAGACAAGATAATACCCGAGCACCATTCTCTTCGCTTAAGGCGAAACCCGAGTCATTTTTATTAAATTGTAAACACCCGTTTTCTCTCCTATTGATATCACGACATAGGGACGGATTAGGGTCCCCTTACAGGATTATTTGTTTAATTGACAGAATGGAACCTGGGCATTGCATTGCGGCCGTAGCTGGGAAAAAAGTTTTATTTGCTATTCAGCTTATTTGAAGTACAAACATTTTAAATAATAACAATACTTCTGAAATTAATACCACGCTGTACTGGGCCCTTAGTTTAACTGTAATAATGCGTTTGAATATTGTTCTAAGAAATTCCAATGTATGCTATATAGTAGTATTAAGTTAAATTACGTTACTCCAAATTTACAGGGTTATAATAAACTTCATATAATTATGCATAACTCATTACTTTATAGGCAATCCTGACCGCTCGAAAATAAATTTAAATGTACAGTTCAACATGATATTCTGTTCTGAGTACTCAGAGACGTCTTTGCTGGAGTCAAAGTATCAGTTCTGTAGAGTATAATAATTCACACTTTCTGAACTAAAATTTATGTTTGAGAATCAGCCTGCGGTGAATGCTGTTTTGTTATTCTTTTTCTGGGAGGTATTTGGTCCTAAAGGTCGTTATTTTATACAAGCTAAAGTCAATAGCAATAAAATTTTAAGTAGCCGTTGATCCTAATTATATTAATAGTCTTCTCTTATACACATGGCGGGTCTAAGTGGGGGGAGTGTGTATAAAAGCGGGATGGCTGGTATTCGGGATATTACCGTAGTCTTTTGGAAATAGACGCATGTAAACAGAAGTGTTTTTGAGAGGCCAGCTGATTGACTGTAGGTAGTGAGTACCGAAGACGTGTGCTGAAGGTCGTGAGTCTCCCCTAGGGCGAAAACTAGTGGAGCAGCTGTCTCTTGATCCCCGACTACAGGTTAAATCAGATCGCCTAGAATCAACATAGTCTAATAGGCTAATACGGAAATTCAAGTCAAAACGCAAAATTACATCTCTGGTCGTAATGCATCGCTGTCCAAAACAGTGGCTTTTTAGTATCGTACAAAATGCGGTCCTGTTGGCCGTGGCATCACTTATTTAGTGCTATAGATTTAGTTCGTGCTTGTTGGAGCGACAGAACTTGATACACGTTTTCTCGTTTTTATATGATTTTTGCGGTGGGATATTTATAATTTATAATAAAAGTTCCTAGATAACTGTTCCGAGAAAATCAATCAGTAGTAAATAGCCCATAAATGACATTCAGGGAAGTGCTTTAACAAAGTACCATGAAGCATAAACCGCTCGACCGACATGATCATTCCACAGTAGGCTATATATTAAAAAAAAACGCATCGGCTATTAAAACAGATATCGATTACAAAACAATGCCAATTAAATAGCACTATCCACTTTCGGTTCAGAAATTTTAATTGAACTAAACCAAGTACACATGTAAAATATCAATTCCTGAATAACGTTGCCTTACCCGGATGACAAGTAAAAGTGAGATTTCAGATGAGAATCGATGAAACTGCCGTTGGCCCCACGCGTTTAACCGCGGTCAGTTTTGACAACGCCGATCCCCATTTCGCCTTCTTTATTTAAGCCAAGCTTATGCAAAACTTCAGCCTTCCGACCGCTTTCTTTGTGCCTGCTTGCGACGCTCCGTCTTTTTCTGAACATGTTTTGAAATAATCCACTGGAAAAGGGAATAAGGTTACAGTTCAAGCAATCAGTGCGCGTATTCACGCCTGCATTTATTCATTGATAAGAACCTTGTCTGTTTTTTAACGCCTGTAAGGGTTCGTCATACGGTTTTATGTCCTGATTGTAAGGCGACTTGTTAATAACCACACGCTTAATACCCTGGATAAGCATACGGTGTAAATATCACTTTAATGTTAAGCGTAAATTGAAGTAATGAAAAAAGGGAGACCACACAATTGAGCAAGTACCGTATAAACTGTGAACTGGGACCGCAAATGTTTAATTTAAACATTAGGCTACATTGTGTCCGAATAAATGCACGATTGCAATATAGTAATAAATGCATTCGTGTTGTAAAAAATGGATTGTTAATGTGGATATAGACGTTTCTCTCTGTTTAATGTTAGATAGGTAGGTTATTACGAGTGAAAGGAGACAGCGTCATGTTTGAACGCGTACACCAAGCCAGTACACTGAGCTCTGGCGCCATCCTCCACACAGCAGAAAGATCGCAGCAAAGTAGCTCGTCGCTGTTTGGCTATGCCGAATGTCTGTCAATGCAAAGGGGGCAAAATCTATAACAGAAGGGTAAAAAATCTAAGTAATATTTCAATCGGTAGGCGGGCTGGAAATGGAGGGAACAATCTGTCAACGGAGCCAGGGAGCCACCTCAAAGCATATCGGGTTACTTTGAATGACAGCGTAACCATGGCAAATAATTTGACTAAAACTATTGTCTTATCCTCACCATCCCCGGGTCAGATAACCAACCAATCACAGTTCACATAATCTCTTTTCTTGCCAGCTTAGAATAATATTATTAAAACACGCGAACGAGTCTACTTTTTAAGAGTACGTTATGTTGAAACGGCATAGAAAAGGTGCTGATCGACTCTGGAAGGAGTAAAAACGTTGTTTTACAGCAGCTTCATTGGATTGCCATATGCGCAGTATATTACTGAACAGGACTAAACAAACTTTCTTTTTGCACTCAGACTGGATTTTATCTTTGCAATTTTGAGACACCGTTCATGCTCAGAGGGACTTACAGTGTCCGGGAATCTTTCATGTCTTAGTTTACGCGAAAAGTAAGAGGAAAATTATTCCGTGCTTTATTGACTAGAAAATCATGTCTATGCTTCCAACATTTGGTTTTACGCAGGAGCAAGTTGCGTGCGTCTGTGAAGTTCTCCAACAAGGGGGCAACATTGAACGGCTCGGTCGCTTTTTGTGGTCTTTACCTGCCTGCGAGCACCTCCACAAGAACGAGAGCGTCCTCAAAGCCAAGGCGGTGGTGGCTTTTCACAGGGGAAATTTCCGAGAACTGTATAAAATCCTCGAGAGCCACCAGTTTTCTCCGCACAACCATCCCAAGCTGCAGCAGCTGTGGCTCAAAGCGCACTACATTGAAGCGGAAAAGCTGAGAGGACGCCCTCTCGGGGCTGTGGGAAAGTACCGTGTCCGCAGAAAGTTCCCTCTGCCCCGGTCGATCTGGGACGGCGAAGAGACAAGTTATTGCTTTAAGGAGAAGAGCCGGAGTGTTCTGAGGGAGTGGTATACCCACAACCCGTACCCTTCCCCGCGAGAGAAGCGGGAGCTGGCCGAAGCCACGGGACTGACAACCACCCAAGTCAGCAACTGGTTCAAAAACAGACGGCAAAGGGACCGTGCAGCAGAGGCAAAGGAAAGGTACGTGTTAATGGAAGTTTGCTCACACTACAGCAGCACTCGAACTTTCCTGTTTCTAAAGTACAATTTTGCTTCGTAGTCACATATAATAAAGTATGTCTCCCGTTTTATGTTGCACGGAAAACAGGAAATATGTTTTCCAGAATCTTGGAGTAAGACAAAAATGGCAAAGGGAATCCGATCCTTTTTCAATGCAAAATAAATTCGAATATATAGGCTGCTTTCTACCTAATCGGAATAATTTCCCTTGTGCAAACCAGTACGTTGGAATAGTACGGAATTAGTCCGTGTTTGTGTTTTACCGTGAAGAAGAAAAAAAACACGTATTACCTTTTGCTTTAGGCTAACTACAACCAATTTGTAAATACGTGTCTCAATCATGCATATACAGAGGAAATAAAATCAAGACGGTTGTTAATTTATATAGGCTAACAATTTAGAAAACAACGCAATTTCGAAACTTTGTACTAATTTTGAACAGCCTTTGCATTTATAGTCACGCTGTCTTGTTCGTGTACCTGTGCAGACAAAGAAGCGATTCTACTGACGTCTGATGAATCATTTCAAAACTTGAGACTAGTATTTGGTTAATTCTACATGTTCGATTTAAAAGCCAGACCGCTCCCCTGTCAGGTGCTCACCCGGGAGGGCGTCTTGTTTCACTCGGCAGCGGCTAATTCGGGCAGAAACTACGGCGGTAAATCATTGCGTTTCAACTTTAAGACCCTGAGTCACTACAGTTTATACTTAATAAAATACACGCACGCATTTAGACGTGATCGCTGTGGCCTTTTGGGATTTTCCATTTCAACAAGCTAAGGTTTGGTGTTCGTCCTTTTATTTTAGTAGGATATTTAAATTAGAACAGTGTTATTCGAAAACAGTACGTTTTTAGGCCGTGATCCATACCGGTTGAAGTGTTTATTAAGAGTAACACATTTTATTGTATACTTGTTCAGAGATACACATAGGTACGGTTAAATAGGGCAAAAGTAGGCCTAAGGGGCACTTATAATTGTTTTTATACAAGTCATTTAAAGTACTGTTGCTCTGAGGCTATCTGTTTTAAATCTTAATTACAAAGACGTGTATATGACACGCTAACCTTAGGTAATCAGTGTAATAATCGTTGAAGGCCTTTCGTCAAAACTGTCCCATGGTTTATTCGTACTGGCCGTCTTAAAATAAAATATCCAAGCTGTATTACATTTTTTCGATTGCGGACCTATCATGGTGATCTAATACTTATACGAAATAAACAGAGACAATGTTTTCTGTGCAGTAATTATATTTGGTAATGCAATTTTAGAAAAAATCATATAGGGTCATTGAACGTTGCACTTCCTAAGACATACCTATAAAATGAAAATATAGTGTGTACCAGACGATATGCCGAAAATAAACCGGCGTGTTATTTACCAAAGGTATATCAGCCTAAATCCTATATTTGATCATTATAAAGTGCGCGTTTTGTGTGTTCGGAGCGTTTAGCGCATAATTAATCAGGGTCATAATTTAATTTTTCTGTTATGTGTTAACCGACGTTTGTAAACTGGCATGGTTCGCACATTTCGTTTTGGTATAATTTACTATGAAAATGCAACATGTGGATTGAGAGGTTAATTCACGATAACGTAACAGTCTGAATTTGACAATGTGAACTTTACACGCGACGTTTGTCTGGGGCAGGGAATTTCGGTCTGTGCCTTCCTTTAAATACCCTCCTCTCTTTCGCAGGGAAAACAACGAGAATTCAAACACTAACAGCCATAACCCACTGACTTCTTCTATGAATGGAAATAAAACAATCTTGGGGAGTTCGGACGACGACAAAACACCTTCTGGGACCCCGGATCACACCTCGTCAAGCCCGGCTTTGCTCATGACTTCCAACTCGGGGCTTCCGCCGCTCCACGGCCTTGCGCCCCCCCCTGGTCCCAGCGCCATCCCCGTGCCCAGTACGGACACCGTACACCACCATCACTCTTTGCACGACACTATACTGAACCCTATGTCGTCCAACCTGGTCGACCTCGGCTCTTAAACGCAGGGACTGTTTTTAAAAGACATTAACGAGAACATGGACGATCGATTGAAACAGACGCCTGAAGCGATGTTCAAAATGTAAACGGACAGAATCCTTAGAGGATATTTTATCGACACGGGGGAGGTGACATGGTAGGCGTTTAAAGGTATTTTATTAGAATGTAATAACAGGTTATTTCGAAGAAAACAAGAACGTCTTAATTCTTATTATCATCATCATCATCATAATTATTATTATTTTAGAGGAGAGCGATACAACAGATCCGTCTGAGTCGGGTATACCCCAAGTCCTTTTCACATGCCGACACCCTGCAGATCTTCAAACACGTCATGTTCGGTTTTATTTTTTATGGGGTATCATATTAGATATGTTGTTAAAGGGGAGCAGTCTTTAAAATAAAAATATAATCTCTTCTTTTTATTTGTATCTTATTTTGGAAAGCGACTGCATGTAAACTTGCGAATAATAAAATATTAAAATCGATCCCGCCATAGTTTCATATACCCTTTACAATAAAATTAAGTATTGAATACATTAAAGATATCAGGTGTCTCATTCATCTCATATGGTTTTTGTTTAATTGTGTTTCATAACTATAGCGTCTCTCGTTGATGTGCCGTGTGCCGCCCGTAGAAAGCCGTAACATATTAGGTGAAAAACATTAACTTAAATCTAAGAAGAAAGTTGCATAACGTACATGTCTTTCGTGATTAAGCCCCGAATAACAGAATTTGGCAAGCTGGGTAAAATCCGTACAGTAATTTAACCCTTAGGCTTGGTTTACTGCTATTTATGCGAAAGCCTGTGAAGTTTTGTAGACGTTTAATTACTTAAACCTCTTCAGCGTTTTCCCTCGTATTTCCTGCTAGTTTATTTGCACATTGCTGAGGATTATCAAGAAAATACTGTCGCAGCCACGTCGTTCTGTATTAAACGCTCGCAGTGCTCGTTTTAGTGTTCAAGTTGTTCAAATCCCGAATTCCACGTAAGTATGTCTTAATTGTATATTTCCGTAGTTGTCGTAGATTTGTGCGGCATAAATGTGCCTCTGGCTTTCTTCTGGGGGGTCCATTTATAACCGTGTGATGATCATTTAAACTGTATGCGCCATGAGGGTAGGCTGCTTTGTATTTGCATGAATTGCGTCTGGTAGATGTAGAGTATAGGTCTGCCCCTTATGGGGAATTTGCTGGTTGGCAAAGCCTTCCCCTCGTCTTAGTCTGTAGAAGCTTACACGATGCCACTTTCGTGGTTGTTTTCGGTTTACATCGCTTTCTCTGGGAAGTAAGGCTGCCCTACTCAGACGCGTCTACAGCGAAACACAGGGAGGCAACTATACAGATTAATATCGCAAATTGTTAAAATAATCGGAAACCTAAGACATGTAGTTTTCCCAATTGACCGTAAAGAACGGGGGACATTGTCTAGTGTACAAGTGCTGGCAGTTAGGGATTGAATAGACTTTTTCAGTAGGTCGCCACTCGAGTGTAGATAACCTAAGTTAAATTGCATATGCTCGGGTCGGAGGCCATTAAAGACGTACGGATTTGCTGCTGCAGACTCAAGCGTGTCTGGTGTCTTGATTTAAAGCACTTCCAATGCGGGCCGGTAATAAAAAGTTTTATTAATGCGTTACGTCCTCTGATCAGCCTTACGTATGTTGCAAAATATGTAAATCGGACGCATAAAATTATTTGTTCGGCCGTTAATGTAGGTTATTTAGTATGCTGACTATTGTTTAAATGGATTTTTAAGTACATATTTTTAAAGAAAGCGGCAGCCTACATAACAATGTAATGCAGAGTGTCGCGTTTTAATAAAATTCACCATTAACTGTAATCTTTACCCTGTATTTTCTACAATAGACTATAGGCACGAATCACGTTAGCATCAATGAACCTGGTAGTCTAAAAAGATTAAATACTGATTGTCTGTAAACTGGGCGTTAAATTTTTTCCCGCAAAGTTAAAAAATGGCCAGAAATATGATACAGATACTTTTGGAAAATATGAGAATCGGTGCCATTCCTGAAAAAAATTATGAACAGGATAAATAAGACACTGATACAATTAATAGGCCTACTGTCTCAGAGGTGTCAGAGGGAGTGTAAGCGCGGTGCTCTACAGACTCCAGCCGTCTTGATGAAAGCGCTCTGCTTAAACGTCTTGTCTGCGCCACGCCAAAGCTGCTGCAACAGTCACTTCGGATCATCTGCTGTACTTGACGAGAGAGAGATTACCATCCACATTCACTGCTTTGTTTTACTTCTTAAATGTTTACATGTATAGCAACGAATCCGGTCGCATGTAACATACTGTTAGGTCAACTTAAATTGTTATATGTGTTAACGCTGCAGACGTACTGGTTTGATTTCTTGGAAAAATACCAATTTTACACAGGCGAATTAAGATGAGGTTTTCTGCTAAGGATGCTTGGGTTTTATAGGAGCTTGTTACAGTTGGGTAGTTAGGATGGTGCGGTAGCAAAGCCTTTTAAGACTAAATGAAGCTATTTTTTATTTTATCTAAAAACGATATATTTAAGCGTTTAATTATATTACAAAAGATTGCTTTATAATTGTATTGGGGCGCCCCCCCCCCCCCGCGCCCCCACGCACCAGCAGTGGTGTGTGGCCGGGGGGACAGAAGGGA
>JABFDZ020000116.1:88420-105426 GCA_019775955.2 Pollimyrus isidori
TATTAATACTATTATTTTAATGGTTTTATTTTTTTTCAAAATATTTGATTATAATTTTTTTTGAACCCCCCCCCCCCCCACACACACACACACACAAGAATGTTAGAGTCCCATCGGATACCAATATTAAAATATTCAGCTTTTGCATTAGCCTACTTTCCAATTTTGCAGTGGTTAATAATACTGTTTTATTCCGTTTCACTTTATGAACAAAGTTTGTGCTCTCATTGGTCCCTGCCTCTAAGATGTCAAGCATCGCTGCATCGCTTTAAAGCAAACAGGGCATTAATTACAGTCTTTGGTCAGAGGGGAAAAACAATAAGGCAGCGTACCCTGGAAACATACGGAAGTTGTGACAAACTTGCAGGCATAATTGAAAAACGCGTGACAGTTTCCTCTAGACAAGGTGAAACTTTGTTCAGGCGGCCGTGCCCTAAGTTTTGAGGGGGCGGGGAGTCATTATATTTCTGATTATAGGATGCTTCATAGCACTCTGGACTTGTAACGCAACACAAAAAAGCTGCCTGTATTTTTCTGTTCTTTACTGTTGCAGTAAATAGGCTATGCCGAGGTGCCTTGTAGAAACTTGCATAAAAAGAAGCAAAACTAAAATAACAAAAAATGAAATGTGGACTGAGCTAGTAACACTGGATTTTTAACACCAGACTCAGATTCATCCAACTCCTATCTGTACACTCTCCTTTGTTACGTCGCATTCAAAGGATATGGTCTGTCCACTTAGGAATAGTACGTGTACGTGCCACATGTCTGCATATAAAAATCATGTAGGAACAGGAGGCGTCTTAGAAATGTGCAGTGTGCAGTGTGCAGACCGAAAATGTGATCAAGGCGATGAGGCTTTCAGGTATACTCCGAAATTAGCCACGAATAATCAACTGAAAATGCCACTGATATTTAAAAATTTTAATAAAGTCAAAGCAATCAAATGTGTTTAAAGATGTCCCCGTGTAATTTTAATTAGACGTTAAGATAAAATATAAAATCAGTAAAATTCCATGACTTCAAAGAAAAATAACCGTGGGATTTTTTTAATCATGCATCTATGCTAAGTAGGCTACACGTATATACTTTTCGTTCTTTTCCTTTGTGTCATTCGTGCTTTTTGTCATATTCCACCTTTCAGTAGAATTTTTGCATGGCGACTAATACGTCCCCTGTTGGTTAACATGGTTGCGTATCTAATACAGTTAAATTAAGTAATGATCATCCAACTAAAGTTAAATTTGTTAGTCAAATAAAATTACGATATTCAACAGTAACAGCCAACGGATCTGTATAGGGTAGCTTGAAGCTGCGGCACGAAACGGGCTGTTTAAGAGTGTCACTTTAATTCTGTATTTCCAACGCCTAGAATACGTACTATTTCAAAATAATGAGCGCTCTACGTTGTTATACTGCTTAACTTTTGTTTAAATGTTTAAATCTAAACTGCACATGTTCAAGAAAAAAAATTAGTTTCCATGAGCGTTTCGCTTACAGAACAAAACAATAAATTACGTGGAATTATATGTATAATAAAATCTGCCTGCGATTTATTATAACAATAATTCAAATGTTTTTCTATAAAGTAAATGTCTGATGGAACTTTGAAATGCATCTACTTGAAATATATTCATCAGGATGCATAACTCGACATACATAGGCTGCCTATCAAGTGAAATAAACACGTCTCTCCACGGCATAATATGTTTTAATGTTTAATGTTTATAAACATCTTAGGCCTATTGATTACCCAGCTTGTGTCATTTAAGCGTTTTGTTCTTTTGGCTGGTCCCTGAATATGTTTATTTTTTGTAATTTCAGGTTGTATTAAAACCATGAAGTGTTTAAGATGACAAGTGAACCGTGTCTTTAATATAAAAATGCCTCAAGATAAACAAAACTTCGTTATGTTAGTTTCTTTTTGGATCCGAGTGACCCCTTACGCCTTTGCTGAAGCAGCAATATGTCTCATCTTCAGTTATACATCTGGCCGTGCTCGTGTAAACTTCTCGTGTGTCCCGATTTTTGTGAAATAGCTCAAGAAAATAACCTTCAATTTCAATAAATCCAAACTACTAAGTAATAGATGAGATGCGCCGTAGTTTTGGTAAACTGGTTATGCAACTGATTTATGTGGTTTCGAGTTTAATGATATTTTCTAATTTAAAGCTGATGGTTGACTTAACTGTACAAGGAGAATCTATAGCGTGCTCTCCAGGTCATTTTTGTCCTTAATTTGTCTTGCTTGTCGTTTAATAGTTATTTCTAGTTTCTATAGCATATACCAATTGTACACACCTTTGGGGGTTCATATATTCCCGCAATATATGCTTATTTCCACAATAAAAAAGCACCAAGTGCGTTTTTCATTCTACAGAGAATAAATTACAGTCTCCCTGACAACTGTTAATTGACTCCTCTAACGACGCCAAAACTGGACCGTGTTTCAAGGGTAAATCTTGGGTCAGGCGTTAACTGCTGTATGCGACATTACCAAAAGCCCAAGGTAGTCGCCTCTAGCACTCTGGGATAAATAATGTTCACGTTTCCGTATTTATGTCGCGCTCCGTGTTTAGTCGGTCTTATTTGGTCTGCCAGGTAAACATGTGTCTTTGTAAATTGCCCTCGCTTTTGGTAGTAATGGCCTAAAGCAATTATTACATTTTCCCCCATAACTTTAAAATAATTATAAGAGATTTTCTTAATCTCCAACAATTATCCCACTGTCAGTTTTTCCTTGTACAAGACATCACGTTAACAGAACCTTTTTTTTTCTTCTAAAGGGGCAGCTGTACATTTTAACAAGCAAGCGCTCCTAAATCGTGCTGTAAATACTTTAAAATACTCTCAGTTTGCCAGTGGGATAGGCCTGTTTGTGCGGATGGACAGTTACACGTCACTGTCCCGTAAATAGACCATGATTTGTTATGGACCCTATCATCGCAGAGTTACGGCACGACCAGAAACTAATTTGGCTGTACGCGTACATTTATTAAATTAGACGGTGTCTGAAAAGGCCTTGTCTGGTATATCGTTTAGGAGTTTACGGCTTATAAAAGAAGACACACACACACAAACACGGGCACAATAATGAAAGCCAAGGGGATGTCGCAAGGCACCTGGTGTACAAGACAGGTCTTACCGGTTGTTTCCCTCTCAAGTGTTACGGCGCTAAAATGTAGTTATAATTACGAATTATTTCTAATAACTAGACATGTTTTGTAAATTTATGAAACCAATGGAATTAATAATATCAGACCCTCGCTCGTTCAGGTAAAAGGCGACACTAACCCGTAAACGTCGTTAGATGACCATGCGTGTGGGCGTGTCCAGGTGCTCTTGTCGCATTAAAACTACTTTTTTCAAACTTTTTTCCCTTGTCTTAAGAGCCACATATGAGCCATTTGTCAGATTTTATAGATGAACAGGGGTTGGTTTTCTTTACGCGTACCTTGGTGCTTTTCTTAACGCCACGTTAAGTCATATTCCCCTCTCTTTAGCTTGAATATTTAACAGAATATTTTAACACAATATATAATAAAAATACGAAAGTGTTTACACACACAGTTAATTTTGATTAAGAATTATGAAGTTACAGGGCATCTGGTCTTCTTGTCGCATAAAGACAATCGGAATGTATTAGCCAATAGTCATTTTGAAGGACTTTATTGCACATTTTAGATTCAAAAATACACCATATTCTGTAAAATGTGTAATTCATTCAGTGTTTAAAAATCCATTTTAAAGCTATTATAGATTTTTATTTTTAATTTGTGATCTTCAACCGATAGACTATCAGAAAATGGGTCCATTTAGTCTGCCGAGATATTGGGAAACCAAGACGTTTATGAATTCCTGTCACAAAGCTGGCACAGTTGATGGAGAAGATGATGCTGTAGTGAACTTTTTGTAACCTTCCGGGCGACTGCCCGGCAATGTTCCAAAAGGACTGGGTGTATAAATAATCGGCAGTATGTAGGCAGCCCTTAGCTTCTACGGCTAGGCGACGTCCCCATCTCACTGTCTTTTCGTAGCTGCACGTGATGATGTTTCGCACGAAAGAACCGCTGTACGCCCTCTGATTACGTATCTTTTCAGAACCAAGTCCAGTTTAAGACTAACTGAGCATCTGTCGGAGAACCTCATTACTCATTAGAGATGATTCCTGCCGCTTTACGCCAGAGACCATAATTAGATTTTTAAAATAATATTCCCACTGTAAACATTTGTTATGTGGCGCATGAATTTACAGGGTTGCCAGCTCTCACGCGTCTGTCGTGACACACACTTCAGACTCACGCTCACGCAAGAAATCTTATTGCAAATTTATATTATTCCATTATGAACCTAAAATTAGCTCTATCAAAAGCGTTGGGGCAGTTTGCAAACCCTGCACACTATTTACAAGGTAATAAAACTCTTACATGCATGTAAATGTGTGAGCAGATTATAGTTCAGAATTGAAAATCTCACTTCAGCCATCTGACCAAATTTGGCAAGCCTGCATTTATGCAAATGAAATTGAACAACCAGCCGTTTATTGATACTCTTCAAATTGTTAGGCCTACTTCTTTTTTGTGATTATTATAAACACCATTATGTGGCTATAAAATGAACGCAAATTTTAATAGTTTTATGGGATTATCTTCTATTTCGTTTCAATTTTGACTGTGTGTAGCCATAAATTCATAACCTACTAGGCCAATAGGCTAATGTCCTGTTTCTTTAATCCACTGTTGTCATCCGGGGTGTGCAGCTGTTCCCATAACTAGTGTAATGGGTTTAGCGGCGGTGTTGTCGTTACATTTTGTCCTCAACTTGTTGGTTAATTTTTCGAAATTATTGCAGCACCTGCAGCTGCTGTTCGTGCGTTACCGCCAAATCTGTCTATATACATGCCCTCAGCCCCCGGGACGGGAATCTCCCAGCACCCTGACTGCCAGCAGGCAGTGAAAATGTCCCCAACTGATGGTGTAACGACTCTTCTTCATTAAGAACTAGTGTTCTTGATCTTTTAAAATGTGTCCCAAGCCACTGAAAGGTAATTGTTCATTAAGCGTTTCCTTAGTTCAGTTAGTATGTAGTCCTGTAAATAATCATGTAAATATTTTCGCATAAAATTAGCTCAGAATTTGAAATATTTGGAATGGTAAACATTTGTAAGAGTGCAGTAAATAAAATCTGGCTACAGTGTTTTTCCTGTAGTGCTATTGCTGCGTCTCTTCGTAATCACCCTTATCCAGGTCAACCAGTCCTCGTTCTACCACACCGCAAGTTGTGGTGTCCTTGTGTGCCTCCGCTTTCCGCTCCATCCACCCACCCCTTGGAGCCTCGATGTCACGGTAAGTCAGTCCTCTTTTGAGTACTTCACCGACTGTCCGCCGTAGCTTTTTAATTAAACCAGCAAGATATGCCTACCTGGGATTACAGATTCTTTGATGCACAAGGGAAATCCGATGTTGAACAAAGCAGCGTTTTATCGCTGTGTACATCTAAGCGTTGCTACAATTTGCAGTCCATCAACAAGTAAAATTACCAATATTATCTGTATTACAGTGATGTCATAGCATTGTGGAATTTTTGTTTTAAACGACCTGTAAGCAATGACTAAGATGATACGCTTCAGCTAAATATTAAAATACATTTTCTTGGACAAAATCAGTTTGTTTCCTGCTACAATAAAGATCGAGGTGATGTTCTTCAGCTCAGCTGACCCACTGTTGCATCTGAAAATTTGCACAACATTGCCCTCTAGTGCCCGAATGGAATGGTGGCGTATTAAATCCAACCCCTGTAATCACAGCAAGCAAGCAATACCAACCTAATACAAAAATTATGAGCTTAAATCTGTGGAATGAGGGTCCAAACTTTGAGTGTGGTTTTAATGTGTCGACTTAGTTTTTGGGTCCTAATATGTTCCTTCATATTTTCTCAGTGCTGGTCATGCTTGGACAGCTTTGTCAGGAATTATGGAGATGTGTTTTTCTTTAATACGATTGTATTTTGGCTTTTGAAGCCTGCTGAATAGCTACTAGAACATTGTCATCCCAAGGGGACTGAAATGGGAGCCGTTTGCTCTCAGGTCCAGTTACTTACACAGTAAGCTGGTCGCTGCTAAAATTTCCACAAGACCTCATATGAAAAAGAAGTCAGTCATTACTGAGTCCCATCATCCAGCTCATCGACTGAAGGGGCAAGAGCCAAGACTCACGGCCCGTGGCCAGATCCCCTGACCTATTTTGTTTGTTTGGCTCAGTCTGGGGTGTGTGTGTGTGTGTGTGTGTGTGTGTGTGTGTGCTGGCATGAGAGAGAGAGAGGGCAAGAGATGCGATTGGGTTTCAGCAGAAGCGCCAGCTTTCTTGCAGGAAGTCTAACAAACAGGTGTGCGGTGGGAGAGAGTCCTGCACCACGCCCCCATTCCGTCTCCCTCTCTCTGACCCACACAAGCGCACACACTCCCTCCTTGGTCCTACGTAAATATCTGATAAGTTGTTCAGAATGTTCACCCATGCATGACTTTTCCCGGCTCAGATGGCGCATGCCGTGACTCCTTGCTCAACCCCCGCCTGTACTTCCTCTCTTCCTCCAGATCCCTTACACGCCGAATATTGGTCCTCCAACCCCACGGTCTCTCCTCCTTTCCAGCTGCAGTGTTCCTCGCCTCGTTAGCTTTCACAATCCCGCTTGACTGACCTTCTTCTGAACACCTACTGCATCCCGCCACCAGCAGAGGCGGCAGAAATCGCGCCGTGAGTGGCGCAGCGGGTGTGCCACAGGCTCAGCACTCCCTGCAGACCGTAGCAGAAGGAGATGGTAGATGGGATAGCTGAGAGAGTGCGCTTCGGTTGCCTCTTTGTCATTACATGCATGACTGGGCATGAGCCATCACTACGTCCTCGATGAGGCTAGGACAGTTTCACTTGACAGGCCTAGAAAGTGTCTGAGGGAAACCTCATCCCATGCTGTAATAAGTAAAATCGCATTCCTGCTACCACGTATAAGATGTCATACCAATATTAAGTCATATCCATCACTTAATTAGTAATGCGTCTCTTCATCTTTTAGATGCTTGTCCTGTCAGATCGTGCTGAGCCGAGAGCCTGACCCAGGAACCATAAGGCATTAGACACCACGAATGAAATATCAGTTGGAAGGTCACACTTTCACGTACTGTGGGCGATTTTGAGACATCTGTTCACTCTGTTGCTTTTTATTTTCTACCACAAGACTACCACAATGTGTGGAAAGTCGCACATAGTAGGTTAGAAAAAACTCCTGGAAATATGATACTTAATTTAATGGAAGCCGATGAATCGATCAAGTCTATGCTACGCCACCTGGTGGTATTAAATGTCACAAACTACCCTACAATTTCGCGCTAAAAAATTAAATGAACTACGATGATTTATCATTAGTACTCTGTCGCCATCTCGTGGTTTTACTTTGGAATCACAGTATACGTTTTTTACGTATTCCCTGATATCCATCCAACCGTCCATACATTTGGTGTATCCAATTGTCCTATTCAGGGTATTTAATTTGATATTTACGATATTTAATCTACAGTTTTTTATTTATAGACTTTATATAGTATCTTACAACACTAAGGTGCTCAATTTGGAGCATTGTTTTCTCACTCTCCTGCTGGCTTAAATCTTGCCTGTGTGTGTGTAGAGTTTGCATGTATTCCTTATGCTACGCAGATTTTCCCTGGTAATTCTAGTTTCTGACAGGTTAAGACCATGCAGTTAGGCTGATTGCTGTCTCTATACTGCCCATAGCGCCGTATGACTGTGCATGAGTGTGCCTGTGTATGCGCCCTGCCATGCACTGTCATCCCGTCCAGGGTGTATCCTAGCCTCGTGCGCAGCGCTGCCTGAGAAAGGCTCTAGGCCCTTGTTACAGTGACAGTAACCAAGATAAGCATATAGAAGATGATATATTGATGTATTAAAATACCGTGGTCTGGAAAATGTTCAGACAGCTGTTATAATATTCAGATGTGAAGGGTTTACTGAAACAATCCCGTACTTCCAGTTTTACAGTGTGTGTATGTCTGTTAGTTGGAATTGGGATATACAGTGCTATTTCGGTTCTCGAACTTAATCTATTCCAGACTCCGTATCGAATCCTAAGAAGTTCGAGTTCTGATCGAATTTTTCCCATAAGAAATAATGGAAAATCAATTAATTGGTTCCCGGCCCCCCAAAATTACACATAAATATGTTTTTTTTAGCATTTAAATACAAAATTAACAGGGTAAAACAAGCAGAGCATTTTTTCTTAATGCCTTCCAAATCGATAAAGATCTTATCCCAACATCACCCCTGTCCTGCCCCGATCGTCTGCTCCTTCCGTTTCTCCCTGAGCTGCTATATAAGCAACGACTGCAGACCAAACATTTTATAATTAAAAATTATGGTTTTTAGTAGGAGTCATAATTAACAATGTTGTGCCGACAAAAAAACAATATATCCAATGTCTCTACACTGTGGTGAAACTCATCCAAGTACACAGACACTCACAGGCACAGAGAAACACAGACACTCAGAAACACAGACACACACACACACACTCACAGGCACACAGAAACACAGACACACAGAGACACAGACAGACACAAATACTCACAGAGACATATACAGTTATTTTTTTAACTCCTCGTTTAGCACGTGAAGCCGCTTTCACACAGTCCAAGAGTTTTTAAATAATAATTAATTCTGCCCACCAATCGATCCTTTTGCGCACTTAAATGATGATCAATCATGATCAATACCCCGTTCTCCACAAATGTGTGTATGGAATATGTTTACACCACATTGTGGTGACAAAAGACTCGTATTTTGTTTGTTACTTACGGTTAAGGTTAGGGCTGAGTAGAGGTTAAGGTCGTCATGTTGGGGTTGGAGTTCATATAAAAATGAATGGAGAGTCCCGACAAAGACTTAACCTAATTTGTTACTGATTCACGTAAACTATGTTTGCATAATCAGAAAGTAATATATTAACATTACCCATGTCACAGATGGTACATTGAAGTTTAAAGTTACTTTTTCAGAAGCAACTGGGCTATGTCTGAGTTTGGATAAATGTGTATTAATGACTGTGAGTGACCGTGAACGACCCTGCATTTCTAGTATTCCAAATAAAGCAGGTAACATATTTACCTATTATTACTATATTTTAAAGGTGCTCATCCAATTTCGAACTGAGTATTATCAAAAATCTCAACTCATGGCTCCAAAAAGATGTATGCTTCAAAGAGGAATTCTGCTCTCACCGGCTGGAGGCCTGAAACTCTGCTCTCACCGGCTGGAGGCCTGAAACTCTGCTCTCACCGGCTGGAGGCCTGAAACTCTGCTCTCAGCGGCTAGAGGCCTGTCTAGGCCTTAGCATGCTGCCCCTTCCCTGTAGGTTGCTGACTAAAGTAAATTGGTAAAGTACTGTTTTTGAATGTGGAGGGGAGAAGGCAGCCTAAACGTTTTAGATTTCATAACACTAAATAACACTTTTAAACTTAATTGACTTTTTTTTTAATAAAAAAACTGATTCTACTTAAAATATAGTCCCTTTTATGTTTTCTCAGAAGTTGGTGTTTGTTATGTATTCACAATTTTTGTCAGGGGTAATTCTTCAAATTAATGTGTGCAGTGACTTATTTATTTACCTTTATATACGTTGTTTTTTTTGGTGTTTTCAGTGATGAGAGGAAAAATCTAAAAAAATTCTCCATAATGTGTTTTTCCGGCTGGAGAAATTCTACATACATAAATTTAATAAATCTTCTGCGTATTCCAAAAAGAACTCAGTCAATACTTAAAATTAAGAATTCTGAGAATGTTAATGCACCCAAAAAAATTCTTTGTTCTATTTTTTGTACAATTTGCTATATTACTTATAACTGATATATAAATGTATAGTTTGATTTTTGCTTTGACTGTACTCGTTGACAGTAAACAAGCACAATAAAAATTCTAACGTATGCCTCGTGCTGTTTGTAAAAAGGAATGACTGCGCTAAAGTGGAACAAACCATCGCTGACTCGAGGGGTAGCCTACACGGCACCCTGAGCTCGAGAGATTATATATGACGTGCTTTAAGTCAGGAGAAATCTAATGAAACTTAATTATTACATATGTCGAGTATGATGGCAGCTGCTACCCCATAGATCCGCCACTGCTAGTACCTAATATCTGGAATAGTCAAAACCATTCCGAATTTGGATATTTAAAAAGAATCGCTGTTTCCCTCTAGTGGTGAGCTGTGGTACTAATAACAGAATATGTAATTTAGCTTGTAGGTGCACATAACCAAAGATCTCCTTCACATCTAGGGCTCCTAGGAAACCACACATTTCTACAGGGTCTCAGAAGTACACAAATCCAGTGACTGTTGTCTTAAAATATTTTTTGGGGGGGTGGATGGGACGAAATAAAACATTTGCATGAAAATATTTGGAAAAGTATGATTCTCAGCACATTTCTAGAGAGGTACATATAGTCTCACTCATTGCGAGCTCCTGTCAGTCCTGGCTGGTTTTGTTTGGCATTGCCTTGGTTGAAAGAATACAGAATCGCAAAGATTACACAAAGACTGACGCGCGGCACTGATGTAAACCAGGAAAAAGGTGCACTTAAACCTAACATATCTACCGTCAAAGTGGAGAGCAGTGATTTTAACAGCGAACCTCTGTCAGCAGGAGATGAAGAAGTGGCACGTTCATATGAAGCGTAGCAGTTTCCTTAGATCACTGGTTTTGTATCCGAGACAAAGCACTTCACCTCAGTAAATAATAAGCAAAGGTCCTGCAGGAAGGTAAGGGGTGTAAACAAATTGTCTACCGTCAACATTTCTCTGTTCTCTCCATCTCTGTTTGTTCTTCAATAAATAATCCCCTTTTTCCTTCACTCCTATCCTCCTCTTCCTCCCCATCCATTACTACTCGCCCATAAACTGCAAAACAGGCCCCACTGTACTTTTGGGTCCAATTCGGTGCTCACCACTTGTGTGCTGTTGTGTAAATTGGCCAAATACCTCTATGTTTCTGGATATTGCATGAAGTATTTGACACATACTACTTCTCTATAAACACATGCTTTTATTTTTTTCATGTTTTATTTAACTTTTGATAGCTTTGCAATTAATTTGAATGAAGCACCATGGTTCACATTTCCAGAGTTCAGGGTCCAATTTTTTTTCTTGCCTTTTTTGAGTGTGTGTGTGTGTGTGTGTGTTAGGGGGGTTTTATTTAGTACTATTTGGTATTCTGGTACGTTGGTATTCTGTCTAGATAAGCATTTCCCAACCCAGCTCCCAGTACGTGGACCATCTGGGGGTCCCCAAGGACCAAGCTGGGAAACGCCAGTCCAGGGTATCCCCTGCTCATTCCACCTTCCTTTCATCTCTGTACTGTAAAGCATTGTATTGACACACTCTATTGTTAAGTGCCTTGGGGATAGGTGTGAAAGGTGCTCTATTAAAGTAAATCTGACTGATCTGTGTGCTGTGTTTCCTAGGACAGCACCCAGGCTCATTGTGACCAAGGATACGCAGTATCCCAGATGGGTCAGGAAAAGCATCTTGTTGTATAAATCAAAAACAGCTCACATCCTTCTAGAATGTAAAACTAGAACCTTCAGTCCAAATGCTTAATTACAGTGGTACCTCGGTTCTCGAACTTAACCCGTTCCGGACTCCGGACTGGATCCTAAAAAGTTCGAGTTTTGATCTAATTTTTGAGCAGGATAAAACAAGAAGAGCATTTTTTTCTTGATGGCTTCTGAAAAGATAAAAATCTTATCCCAAAATTACCGCTGTCCTGCCCCGATCATCCGCTCCTTCCGTGTGCCACGCCCCCTCGTTTAACCTCCTGTGGGATCCCCATGTGATCAGCTGTTTCTGGTTGTTGTCATCAGTCCTCTGTATTAAGTCCGCATTTCAGTTTGTTTCCCCAGTCCGGTCATTGGGTGCATTCGACTTGCTTACAGCTGGCTTAAAGCAACACATTCTGATCCCGATGCAATGCATTGTTACCTCTCTCCCGGCTGCACAAACTAGAACCGCCTCCGTGACGACACACCTTTGCCATTATTGGTTGAAGAGTTTAGTCACACGCATGACGTTTGTATCCCAGGCAGTTCTAGTGTGTAATTATTTTTCTCCCGAATATCACGTAACCCAGCAAACATGAGACGTCTCCCAGATGTGCAGATCATGGCTATATGGGGTCGGTCCGTCTAGGACTATATCTGTACGTCTGAAAGACGTACAAATCAGGTTCAGTATCTGGACGTCTGACTACGACCTCTCTTTGACGTTGATATGTACGCCAATTCAATTTAATGCTCATGAATTCAACCCCCTTTGAATTAAACAGATTTTTTTGTAATTCTGAAATAGTAAATGTAATCATGATCACATCTATACATGTACAATTTCACTTGCATATGGCATAAACTGTCATCACATTAAAAAATTTACACCCTCTAAATTCCAACCACTGAATGGTTTGCTTTGTATTTCCATATCCACAAACGTCCAGCTTGTTAAACCAGGTAAATGCTAAGTTATGTTCGTGAATTTCCTTCATGTTAGCTTTTTTGGTATTGTTTTATAACCAACTTAAACCTGCTGTGGCTAGTTAGCTTGCTAACTGTGACGGAGCCCACCGCTTAATTAGCTAACGATAGTGACCACGAAGGAACAACAGTTGGCAACGCTAACCAGACACAGAAGAGTTTTGTTAACGTTTATGAAGATACAAATGTTGGCACCATGTTATAAACTAGCCGATTAGACGGCGTCAGCTAAACGAGTTAACATTATAGTTGTGAATTATTTTATATTATATGGCTTTTCAAATGCAATGTTCGGCTAGTTCCCAATGGTAACTTTGACTGATTCCACCGTGAGTTAATGATAGCTAGTTACCACGACGGAACTATTATATGGTAATGCTAAGCCACAGCAGATGTTATAGATTGTAACTAAGCTTTTAAAATGTGCTTTTTCTTTTCATGAATTAGCTCCGTTTGTATGTACTGTAGCGCCAGCGGGGCGCATATCCCAGCATGTCCCGCGTGCAGTTGTAAATACCCATTGCTATTTTGTTGCTGTCATTGTTAATAGGTAATTCCTTATTGTTGCACATGTGTGTGTGTCTTGTGTGTACCCGGTCTGATCCTCATGTGTAATTAGGTTACATAAGTCTCCCACCGTGTATGCGTATTACAGTTCGGCGACTATGGTTCGAGTTCTGATATTCAGATCGAGTTCTAGGTAGAACTGCCCAAATACTTTGTCTGTTACAACCAGAAATTGAACTTGTATTCCATATATGGTGTTTTGGGCCAATAATATTTAAGTGTGAATAGTTTAAACATGAGGTTATTATTCTGTACTTTATGAACATCTCTAATCACATATCATAAACAATTTACCGACTTCTACCATTCTGACATTTCAGATATTGAGGACTGCAGAAAGACATGTGTGTGAATCGCTTTTATCTTGCAGATCTAGTTTACGTATCTCTGACCAGAACTTTGGTCTAGAGTTTTAAAGACTTATAAAGTTATAGTTTTAAAGCTTTTGATTTGAAAACTTTAAAGACGTAAAGCTTTCATCAGCAGCGGGTGAGTGTTCTGTGTGCCGCCATCACAAAGTTGTGAATCTTTCAGAGCTTCCTTGAAAATGTCCCACCAAAAAATCCCTCCCCAGGAGGATTCAATACCCCAGTAACATGTAGGTTGGCAGAGAGGTTAAAATAATTGTTACAATGATGGTGTTGCCAATTTTTTATGCTCTTTCATATTTCTACTGATAGATTACTTTTGCTAATGCACCTTGTCCCACTTTTTAGACTATATAAATAAAATCTCCCGCCCTTTACCTTCTACGTGCCTGTGTACAATTTCACCCATAACATGATCATGGACATTCTTCAGAGGAACACAGAATTTCTGGTTCAAGTCACATTTTTAAATTACTTTGTTGGTATCCTGGTATACATATATGTAAAATAACAAGCTCCCATGCCTGTCTTGTTGTAAATGTATTCTTTTATGCTACCTTGAATACACCGACCAATATTCACAGTAATAATAATAATAATAATAATAATAATAATAAATAAACAGCACAATGGTGTGATTGATTGCTGTACACCTCCAAAGGTTAAACTACAGACTCCTCAGAGGATCTTATGTACAGACGCTCTGTGCCTTCACTGCTAAATTCTGCTCAAATATACACCAGATACAGAGCAGTAATTTACGGCACATTTCAAGGCATCTGTAGAACTGGGGTTAAAATTTACTGGTGTAAAAAAGAAACCCCAAACCTTTTCCTCATCTTCTGCTTAATCCAGGGCCCTCCTCTCCAAATCATAGCGAAATGTCTGAAGTACTTGTCGTGGAATTGGCTGGTCCTATACTAGAGACATTTCTAAAGAAAGGAAGAGCCTTTTTTAGGTAAGTACGCTTTTTATAGCAGCCTAAAATCCAGCGAGGGAGACGCAGCCATTGTTGTGAAATACAAAGAGACTCGCTGGAAAAAGGTTAAATATCGGCCAGGAGCAAAGGAGGAAGCTGAAACATAAAGGAAAGGCCTCGTTGACTCTTTATCTGGATAATGGCTCCGCCGTACTGGATGGCGCACCGAAGCCGGACTCTGACAACAGGCCGTTTTCATACTGCTAATATTATTTTATTTTCTTGCATGAACCTGCTTTTCGCTAGGCACGTTGGCCTGTCAATGAAAATATCACCGTCTCGTCTGTACGAATAATGCTGTGCATTTTATAAAATATCACCCAGTGCTTGAGTTGTTTTTATGAAAGGGAAAGGTCTTGTTACCTTGCCTGATTGATTGATTAATTAAAATAAATACTGATTTTATTAAACTTACAAGCTGGAGAGCATTGCACATAAAACATAGCAATGCTTAAATAATCACAGAATTATGTTTATTATAAAAAAAAGACAAACGTCCAAACGTTTCGTAAACGCCCTGGATCGCCAAATTACGCTTAAACTAAGCCTTAAAAAGAAAAAATAATGTATTGATGTTGTAATTAGACGAGTCATGTCCTTAATGTTTTAACACAAACCGTCTCAAAATAGGAGAGTTTTAGGAGTAACTCATAATAAAACGTACTACTTATCGTACTTATAAACGTACTACTTTTCAGTGTCTCGTGAACTTTTATTTTTCATTGAAAGACATTGTAATCTAAAAAAGCTGTTTGTACTGGCTAACAACGACACTAAAAGTGGCCTACATAATTCACCTTACAGTCAGACGGAGTTAGGTGAAAATAAACAAGCGCCACGCATGTAAACGTATTTAAAGGACAAGTCCTGCAAGTACACCGCTGCGCAGTACACAGGCCAACATGTACTGTTTACCTAACGAGAAATCAGAGTTTTGAAGGCAAGTCTATTTTTCTTTCTTTTACGAATGTAAGGATGTCAGAATCGTTTTTAAATACGAGGATGTTTTTTAAGAAACATATCGTTGTGTCACTTGCATCTGATGAGATTTTGATTAATGTTTTTCCTGTATCCATAAGCGCATTTTATTCTCCATTTATTCTCGGCTTCTGGCTCCTTCGGCGAATTGTAACATTAGATTTTCTCACTGTATGCTCGGATACTCTTGGTATCAGTGTTGAAAAATTAACAAGAGAACCAGTATTCCCAGTATTGACACTTCGTGGAGTCTTATTCGTTGATTTCGCAGTAGTGGAAATACAGTTCAATATTCAACACTGAACTTTCAAATAATGATAAAACATTTATATTGCGCGTGTACTGCATGCACTAACCTCCTCCCCACACACACAGGGTATCGGGCATTAACTGGAGCGTGAGGAGCGCCGGCAGCGAAGGAGGGCGGGGGGGCACGTTTTCACGTTTCATTTCCCACCGTAAAATTTACACTTCGTGTCAGGCTCCACTTGTGCCACTTGATTTGTATTAAAATGCAGAGTGGTTTGCGTGACGTTTGCATGGTTTTGCTGCAATGCACTATACCGTGCACTTTGGAAATGACCAAAGCCTCTTCAAGGAGACACCGCCGCTCCGCCCATCAGTTTCGGGGGATAACGGCTGCTGAATATGCTGCTTTTTTTCCCCTTTATTCCTTATGAAACAAACTGTATACGTCTGAAATTTAGAGTGAGTACGCTAGAGAATCGGAACATATTCCCAAAGTTTTAAAGATGTACTGGAATACCTTCGTAATCGTAACTCTGCAGCCTTGGTTACTCGTTTCGTAAACTTTTTATTGTCAGATTTTTTTTTCAAGACCACTAGATGGCAGTAGAATTACGCGAAACCGTATACATTTTCAATCTCACCGAGCCCCTAAGAAGCGCTGCTCCAACTCGGCGTCTTCTGCGTCGACTCAGTGAAAGGTTTATACGGACTATACGGAAGTTATATTAATTTCTTAAAACTCAGATTCATGTCAAACTCTTTAATAACATTAGCTTACAAGTCACGTAATGGGTATATTTACTGAAAATAACCAATACAACTTATTATAGACTGTTCCTGTCAAAGTGTTTATTAAATTCAATACAAAATGAAATGTTTTCCAGCCTTAACCGTCAACCATTTATTTTACTTTTTGAGTAGTTCGTTCCTCATATGAAAGCCAGTACTGTAAAAAATTACATAATCGATAACTTGTTTTCATCACTACTGATTTCAGACATGTTACTATACACTTGTCGGAAGAAAAAAGACTTACAGTTTACTTAAAGCAGTCGATGCAAAACATTTTGTTTTAATGATTAGTTTTTTCAGACCAGTATAGCACATTTACCTTATATTACAGCAGCATAATCTTACTTTGTTCCTGTTTGTGAGGTGTAGAATGTAATTTATTGACACCACAGTTTTGCTGCTATTTGCTGTTATCCCAGTATTCCACGATTTTTGTGCTTTTTGTTTTACTTTTTACACGTCATAAATCAGTTATTTTGCGTAATGCACGCC
>JABFDZ020000116.1:105447-122281 GCA_019775955.2 Pollimyrus isidori
TATATATAAGATTTTCGCAGACCATCATATTTGCAATTCTAAGACCACAATTAAATACGCCATCTTGATCTCACAAGTGCAAACGAGCTGAATTTTTTATTTACCTTGTTTTCTTCGACTTATGTTATAAAGCCGCAAACACGATGCTAAGGGGAGGCCCAGCGCGAGAAAAAATGTGCAAGTCCAGTCCTACCTGTAATAAGTAACATACACTCACAAATCCGCTCCTACAATGTTTTAAAAATCACAGATGTAAGAAAAGAGGAAAATACTGTTGCTGGAGAATAAACCGCATTGCCCCTCTGTAAGAAAGATGCCTATCGGAGCGTCTTGTAAACTACATGTCTTAACTTCTCTGCATTCGAAGAGAAATAAAGAAGTAATCATTGCCTTCAATTGGCTGGCAATCTGTCGCTGGAAATTCGGCCTCGGGTGAGTGGGTTTGGGGTGTGTGGCCGGGTCCACCTCGGCGCTCTGAATGCTTGCAAAGGGACTCATTTCGGCTGGAACTCTCCTCTAGTCAGACAATGGCGCAGAGCGTTCACTGACTGAGCGCAAAACAATCGCCAATTCATATGGGAGATGTGTCACCAAAACGCCGAAGAAAAGCTAACATGACATCTGTTTAAATGGTTTCTTGCCAATAAACTCTTCTCGAATGGCGTCTTTGTTAGGACGTCAAAGATTATTTACAGAATGAGTCAATTTCTAAATGGTTTCCTGATTGTTGGGCAGAGTCGCTGTAGGTGGTGGTGAGGACTATTGGCGGCTCGGGGGGCGACCTCTCTCGCGCAGCGGGGCTCCAGCGGGAGCGGCGCTAATTGAGGAGGCCGAGCCGAAGCGGGCGGCAGTCGGGAGCGCAGGGAAACCAGGGGCAAGACAGATTTCAAACAGACAAGTTCCACATTTTGTTTAGGTATATGAGACGAGATGGAACTCAGTCCTCTTCTCTCTCTCTCTCTCTCTCTCTCTCTATGCCCACCCGAACCCCCTCCCTTTCCTTTGAGGCGCGCATTCTCCGCCTTTCTCCGTCTCTCTCTTCTGTGTGGCATTGACACTCTGGGCTGTAGGTGAAGGGGGTTAGCTGCTGTGTTTGCCGGGCTGTACAAATACCCACAATAACAGAACGAACCGCGTCCTGGGCGTACGATTTCTATACTGTACGCTTTACGGTGTCAAATCAATCTCTATTCAAGACTTGCAGAAAATAATGTCTTGCTTAATTTGAAAGTTTTTTTTCATATATATAATTTATTCTCGGACTGTGTGACAGGCACCTGCGATTGTTATTTACGGAAACACGTCAGGGCTGTTGTCACAACCCGAAACGATTATGAACAGTTCCTATAGCCTATTGCTGATTTCATTGTTGTGTAAAATAATAGATAACTTCGAATAAGGCTGTAGGTGGAATTTGAATTAATATATATTTGCTCTTGACATGACAGATTTATGGCACTACTTAATATTGCTCTATGTAAAAATCATCTAAACGTAACGTATAAACATTATATACATCTATCTGGATGTAAGCTTAAAACTAACAAAACATTAATATGTGTATTCTAACATGACAAATTTGCCTTTATAACAGTGTTTTTCAAAGGCGTATGTGATTGTTTCCATTGTTTTGTTTCCATAAGACGTCTCTTCGTCTTCGGGTTTTGCATACATAACATTTAGCTAATAAAATGATTCGTACTAAAGATCGTGTGTGTAATCATAGTTTCTAAATGGCAAGGCCATAAACACACGTAATACTTACGTGCACTGTCGACTTATTTTAGTTTCCGACTTACTTGCAAGAAAAAAAGATATTTTAAAAAGATCCTACATATCCTATATACACGTACATAAAGTGTCGGCTGTTAAAGGGTTTGTTTTATGTTATTTTAGATTGTGAACGTGTATTTATGTAGGCCAATTTGTTTTTTTTTCCGAATAAAAATGTTCTGTTTTAATAAATTTTTCATGACATCTTATTAATTGAGCCAATATTTGTGCGTCTAGTACCGAACTTGGTGTTTGGTCGCTAAAAATAGAAGCAACGTGTAAATCAGAGCGACGATCTCTCAATACGGATCTTTCTGAAAGAAATTGAAACTCGCTCGATTTTAGAATAGACTGGTATACACCTTTATTATGTCCGTACAACAGGTTTTTTTTAAATTTGTGAGTACTTGTCAGTGAGACATTCTGTAATCTATCCAAAATGTCTTGTGCAAAAGCGGTAACTTGCAGTACTTAGATTCATTAGTCACATAAAAAAATTACAACCCGCCACAAATGACATATGTCATTTCAAGACGTACAGCCATTGAACAACCATTAACCTGACCCCAAAATGGCAATGCCTGTATTGCGTAATAAATTCAAGGTTATTTCCTACTGAATAGGTAACTAAAAGTAGCATAAGAAATATCATACATCTTATGTTTATTGTTATTTAGGCTAATTTTGATTAAATATGTTTTTACGTTAAACGTTAACAGTTGGAAATAGATCGTTCGTGTTCAGTATCTGCCTAAGAATTTTGTGTGGACCAGATGCGCCTGACTTAAGCGAATATGCGAATAAATTATCAGGTCAGCCTCAACTCTTTGATACTATACTATTAGAATGTACGTTGCCTTACTTGCTAAGGTGAACAAGCTAAGTACTGGACGCCTTCGTTTTACTCAAGACAATGCTGTTTAATGTTATTAATCTGAATTAGACGTTTTCCCGTGTGTTGACCGGTGTAAAATCGGTAGGCGACCGAGACGCTCAATCATGCCATCTGCTTGGTCCCAAATTAACGTTCAAACGGCCGGCTTACTTTGTTCTGATCCTGTATCATTGGGGCTCGTGACCCTTCAATTGCTATTTAATAGAATTACAGTTTTAAATCCCACTGGTCTTAAAGGTTGTCTTCCATACAGTTCTTCGATACAGTAATTCATCCAACTAAAGTGGCATTAAATTTAAAGTTGAGGGTGTTTCTTCCAGTTTGTTGTTCAATATTCTACCGTTCCACGTCTACATATTTTACTTTTTGTTGGTTGTGTTAATACGTTTGCACGCACGTTCACGCACATGCAAGTCTAGGAAATCATGTAAATATAGCATAATAGTGTAGTAAAATTAAAAAAGAAAAAAATGTATAATTCGTAGTATTCAATGACTTTTTATTGAAGGACATGAGCAGAATAAAATTATTATTTTGATAACTGAGTCAGGTTCCTCGCCATTGTTTTTCTAAGCAGCCATCACAACGTCATCTATGACATGCAATATAAATACCTACTGCAGTTAATCATTGCGTAAAATTAAGACTGGCAGTGTTTAAGCTATGCTGCACCTGTCAAGGAAGGAATGCAAGTACATTATTCTACTGTGAAATTACTGACAAACAGGTCATATATACTTTTTAATTGTAGTAAAAAATTGTTTGAGAAAGCCACAACTGATACATAAAATAGCATCGGAGCAAAAATGACCAATTTCTTATTGTTCGAGTGGTTACAATGAAACGTACGTCGCCAAATAGCCGGTCTGCTATGTTTTAAGTGTGACATCCTACCTTTTTGGCAGCTGCATGTTAAATAACTAGCGTTAAGCGAACAGGCCCGGGTCTTGCAGAGAGCGACTGCAGTATAAGGCTGAACACCGCGCTGAATCCAGGTCAGAGGGAACTGGCGCTCTTTGAGAGCTGCATGAATACACACGAATAGAAAAGTTGTGTTCAGTTAACCGATGAAATCAGAGAAAAAACAGGGCAACGCTCGACTCCCTCACTGCAGGCAGCGGCCACATAGCTCTCGTCTCCCTAGCGTAAGGTTATGGGAATAGGACAAATAATCCATTCTGCTGTTTTTTTGACACACGCACTATAGGCGACACACATACAGATATTAAGGGAAAAAAACAAGTCTGTCCATTGTCATTGTACTTGTCTCACATTCTCGTTTACTTTCTGTCCCCATTCATATGTGAGTATCACACACAGCGAGTATCGCTCAAAAACTTTCTTTGTCTTATGATATATTTGACCAGACAACTCATGAACACGTACCTTAAGCAGAATGTTCAGATGTACTTAACAATCGGCAACTGCTGTAAATCAAATATTTAGAGCAGCTACAAAATTACACTTACTTGACCAAAAGCACACCTTACTTTACCTTGTTTCATCTTATTTCAAATAAAGTTCAATAACTTTATAGGATGACCCAGCTGCCTATATGCATTTAATGCTCGTGGCTGTGACATTAGTGTAGTAATATTTCCTGTATTTCTTTATATCATAGCTTTAAAAGTAGCACTCTTAAGGGACCGACACATAAGATTAAAGGATTAACAACATTAATTATGCTGCAAAAAATGTAACATTAGTTTGCAGCCATCTGTTTAATCACGTGGTAGTGTCCCCTTTATTGATAAAAACAAATGCGCTTGGATTTCCGATTAATTTAATCTTAATCAAGGTCCGGACTGTTGTGGCCCAGTAAACTAGGAACCTCTCAGAGGTGGCGATAAGAATCAGTCATGGGGGTCAGTGGGATCCACTGGCTCCGTCCTCGTGATAGGGCCTATCTTTCCCGTGCAGATGGAGTTGCAAGCAAAAGGGCTTAAACACAGATTTATTTCAGCCACAATTAACCTCTGTGATTTCCGCATGCCACGTTGCTATCATCTGCCATTGTTGTTTGCGCTATTGGTAATATGATCATCTCGGGCTTGTCATACTTTTATGGTACACCGAATGTGAGTAATTTTAATTGGAGCAACACCGAGACTCTGGGCACCTTAAGAAATGTTTCGCGTCCAAGTAATAAATATGACACAGTACGCACTTGTCATGCGCATGCGCCTGGGGCAAGGAACCCGGTGATCTTTCAAAGTTGGAAAAAGTAGTTTGGCTTAACGTTGTCTACTTAATCTTAAATCTCCGTCTTCACGTCTACGTAAACAGTTTGTAAAAGAGTACAGTATGCATAATTATGGCAATCCGCGTAGCATCACTAGTAAACCAAGTAGGCCTACCCTACATTATTTTCTGGATTGATTCTTGTGCAAACAACTAGAATAATTAGGTCTAGCTATCAAAGTACAGAATTTGCAATTGAACTTACACGTGATTTGTAAATGTAGATTTGTAAATAAGAATAAAATGACAAAATACTGATACTTGCTTCGGTTTCTACATGGATTATTTCACGTTAAATCGTGCTTCTGCAACATTATTGCTGTAGCCTACTGGAGGAAAGTTGCATATAAACAGTTAATAAAGTTGGTAAGGTCAAGCTCAAGCGGCCATGATGACAATCGAAAATTTCTAAATTCTAAGTATCAGAGGTGAAAATAGAATTCGTTGTACAATTTTGTAAAATGTAATTAATGGATGCCGGTGTCGGAATGACAACGGACTGCATAAGCTTTTTTCATCCAGATTTTGCAGCCGTCGCACGAGATTGCAAGGTTCGGCTAATTTATCATGTTAGATAATATCTGTTATAGATTTTTAATCCTATTTAATTACATGATTTTTTTAAATGTACATATTTTTCTTTAGTATATTGTGGTTCTCAAAAAACGAGTAGCGTTGAAGGCCTATATACATTTCTTTCCTATACATTATTAAAAGATTCTTTGGGCAATTAGTCCCACCCTTTTTATATGAAGCCAAAGAATTTTCTTTACATATAGTAGGCCTGACTGCCTTGTGTTTGGATTTATCTTAAAAAGTCTGTGTTTATATGTGTTAGATACGTGTGTGTTTGTCTCATTATAAGGCCAGAGTAGCTAAAACGGAAATAGATTTTTTTTTAGTCACGAGGAGTTTAGAACACTACTGGCCTTGCGAAGAAGAAAGACTCTTTCTGTTTTCTACAATGGGAGACTGAGGGAGGGGAGGAGTCCGCGATGATTAGTCTATTTAATGGCGCGTTTACTTAATTTCTGTATTCACTGGCAACCATAAACAAAAAAGAGCTTCATCTAAGGAGTGCCGTAACGCTGGGATTGTTACACGGTCACATCAACGGATATGTATATTATATATAATATATACATCCATTTTACTAAAAATGACGTTTTGGTGTGCGTTGCATTCCATGAGAGCTTTACAGGGATGTAGGCTTATATGTAACGTAAGATATGTAAACAATCGGTGGGTCTGCGATAACTAGGCTACATACAGTCAAGTTTTTTTGTAAAGAACAAAAAGACATACTACAAATTATATAAGAAAATGGAATACTGTATTTGATTTAGAAATTTGTACATAAACATAAACACGCAGGTAAAGAAACATTGATTAATAAGCGCCTTAAGCGAGCACGGAAGTGACTGAACACGTCGATGAGAAAATACTCCAAATTTGTAATTAACTGATTTTGCATAAAAGGTGACCGATAACACTCGATGGTTGCCTAGCGTCATTATCCCAATTAAAATGTGAAACAAACCAACAAACGAACGAAAACCTAGAGCACTTCGTCTTACAATTTGACAAATATTTTTTATGAAGGAACACCAAGTCAAAAGTGAAGAAGGATAGAAAAGCAAACGAATAAGGAGAGCGAATATTATTTACAAGCATATCTCTACACATATATTACAGACTGGGAGAATGATCGCATTATTTAAGATATACATAATTCAATATAAAATCTTGAAATAAAAATAAAAATCTGTTACAGTCATAACTATTCGATTCCACATTTGACCAGTACCCCACAGGCAGTGACAGGAGTGTTTGTAAAAAGGTGCTTACGACTCAAATGATTGTCTGATGAACATAAAATAAAACAGGATCGCGTCTTGGCTGAGCGTCATCATTTGGGCTAAAACAGATATAGACCAAAAATGTGATAAACACCGGGTTCTGGTAATTCCCTCTTCTCGGCCATCCTTGTAAAAATATTGAACTTAAAGAGTATTTTTCCCAGATACAAAAAAAAATATCATGCAAGTAGTGTGGGGGTAAGGGGAAGTCGTGGGTCCTTTTGAAAGCGCTTGAAAAAGACGTACTTCTATCTCTTTTAATAGTTAAACCAATTGGTCCTCTTTTCTTCCCCGATATTTAATAGTCTTTTCAGGTCCGTATTCCCTGTTAATATTGGTCTTCTGTATCATACATCGCATTCTGAGTCACTTGATGTTACTGAAAGAACGGAGGTGCCGGTTTCAACTCGCTCTGTCATACTTGATACGCTGGTCGTCGGACTGGCCGCAGTTGATGGCGATTCGGCTGAGCTGTGCGGAGTGCACCCGGACTCTGACAGAGAGCGCATGCCGTTCTGCCCTATTGCTTGATGCTGGAGCCTGGTTAAAACAAGAAAATAACATCGCAATTAAAACACATCTCGATGTATCCCTCCGCAAAAGAGTCACTCTTCCCTTCTTCTGACTATTGCTAGCACCGTGTCATGAACGTGCTTAACCCTTTTTATGCCGAGTCGTCATCTAAGCCCTCTGGGAAAGTACAAAGATGTGTACCATACCATGGAGAATAAAAAGGAGGGTAAACAACAAGCAAATATCCAGGAAAAAACAAACACTACACGAGCTGCAAAACTATTGGCCTACGGTTTTTTTGTAATTGCAACAGTGCTACGTTACATAAATGTATTTAGCTTTTAAGATACTTATTTTCTAATTTTTTTACATTTTTGTATCGTATATATTTTAATTTACAATAATTACGGTTTAACAGGGGTGTGCCACACTAAAGTAATCTGAAGCTTTTTGGTAATAAATGGAGTTGTATAACGAGGTAGAATTTATCATCCTGATGTGGCAACTTTAGGTGAAGTCACTTCAGCATTTGTTTTGCTGTGTTATACAACCCAATGTTACTACGATTAGCTAAACGTTTCAGATCTAACACGTAGCCTACGTGTACTTCTTCGTAAGTGTACTAAAGCGCGATTAACAAAATGTGCACCTGTGTTTATTGGGAAAATATTTCAATAGAGTAACAATCATTAAACAAGTCACGTTATAAACCAATTGTGTATAATTTACAGTTTTTATTTTGCACAATTTCAGATTAACAAAATGGATTTTAAATTTTGCTAATTCTGTTTTTCAAGCTTGAGCGAGAAACCAAATATTGTAGCTAATAATAATATTTATAAAAATCTAAAATACTATAAATGTGTATTTTGAGGATTAAATGTATGCGTGTAGTGTTAATGTCTCGTTCCGTGTAACCATCGTACACAGAAAATAAAATACCGTCTGTACTTTTGGGCGCCTCGATAAAGCACAGATTTAGGCCCTTATTCTGCTATATTTTCATGAAGTATTTATATGCATTTAAATGGTGAAATATAGGCCTAAGTGTTTTTTTCGAAGTGACGTTTATCACAATATACTGTACAGTCCACTGCATTTTCTTTTGATTGCCATTACAGTGAAAGTATTTTAGGTAAGTAATTTAGAGGTCTACGTAAAACTTTCCCTTGTTTAGATAAGATAAAACAGTAATGCTTATTGTGTGATTTTAATACCAGATAGCGAAAATGCCAGAGCTGAAAATCATATGGTAATTTAATATAAAAAGCTACTTTTTGTTTTCGGTTCTCATTTATACAAAATCAATTATTGCAATATTCAACACGTTGATTCATGCATTTTCAGTTGAAATTGGAGCATTTTCTGCCACGATTAAATATTCTTTTTAAACAAGAGCGTATCCTCACTTGCTGGTTTTCTGCACACTAAAACTGATCGCTTGGCTGTGGATTTCTTTAATAATTTCAGAAATGTTTCTTTTCGTGCTTAGCATCTATTTGTGTACCTTTTGTGCGTCGGACAGAAAACCCCGCGTTTATAAAGCATTTTCATGCAGCAGTTTCTGTTCACGTTTGAAATAAAGACAAAAATGTCGCCGAGCTTTTACCCGCCTCCTATGTAACCCACGGTGTACATTTTACGTGTTTCCTCCACCGTCCCCTTTTCCACATTCTAAAATCACGGACTGCTCGTTATTAAATCAGACTACGGCCTGAAAATATTTTATCCTCTCGAGAACAAAAAATGCGAAGGTCATTATTATTTTATGTCGTACGCACGATTATTTTACCGCAGACTTTAGAACAAAAACTCAACTGACCTGTTTTTTGCTGCAGCGGCTCTGTCTCTCTGCCTCCGATTTTTAAACCAATTCCCGACTTGTGTAGGAGTGAGTCCGGTGGCTTGAGCAAGTTCCCTTTTCTTGCTGGGGTTAGGGTATGGATCCTGAAGGTACCACTCCCTTAACAGGCTTCGTGTCCGCTCCTTGAAACAGTGAGTCTTCTGCTCCCCGTCCCAGATGGTCCTGGGCAGGGGAAACTTCTTTCGTACCCTGTACTTATCGACTGGTCCTAGCGGGCGACCGCGCAGTTTTTCGGCCTCCTGGTAGTGCGCTTCTAGCCACATTGCTTGCAGCTTGCCGTGGGAGTCCTTGGTAAACTTGTGATTTTCCAAGATATGATAAAGGTCTCTGAAATTCCCTGTGTGGAAGGCGACCACTGCGCGAGCTCGGAGGATAGACTCATGCTTGTTGATCGCCTCGCACGCCCCCGGTGCGACGGGCAGAGACCATAGGAAGCGTCCCAGACGCTCGATATCTCCGGTTTCTTCCAGCGTCTCGCAGACGCTCGCCACTTGCTCCGGAGAGAAGTTGAGGGTCGGTAGCTGAAACATTGACAAGTCTTCTGGAGACCTGGTGCTGGGTGCGCTGCTCGCCAAGAGCAAAGGGCGATCAGCGAAGTTTGGCAGGAAGAAATGGGAGGGATAAAGCTCTAAAGGGGATCTGAAAACCATGGAATGACCTGAGAGAGAAAGAAAATTATCAAGGAAAAGAAACGACGAGTAAAGATTGAATGATTCAATAGCTATCGCCTAATGACACCAGCCTCATAATATCTCCCCTAAATCCACCGTGAGTGTAGCATTGAAACATTTTGTTTCGCTTTTCTATTGGTCTTCTTGGTGTCGTTGTAAGGTTGTCATGGCAGCCCTGCCAATCACTGTCAAGCGTGCCAATCATTAGCCAGTACGTAGAGGCTTTCACCACTTCTGCTGCACGCACGGGGGGTTATCAGAAACCCCAATCTCAACACTACCCTCCCTCTAAACCGGCTCGCATGGAGTAAAAGCCAATGCTGGCCTATTTGTTGAATGGAATGAGCAATTAGAGGGTGGAATATTATTGCGATCTTAACGAGGCTCGTTAAGGCTAAAGAAGATATGTAGGAAAGAGGAAAGGGAGGGGGAAGGGGTTGCGGGGGTGCCGAATGGGCCGAGCAGGAACACGGCAATACACATTTGAATACAAGGCTCCTAACCGAGTCAATTCACACATGATTTGCGCATAGTTTCATCGTATTTGTAGTGTCTGAGCACTTTTAATTCGGCGAGAGAAGAGAGTTGAGCTCATTCTGGTCCGTTATGGCACTGATAATGTCATCGCGGTCCCCCACTGAATTCGAGTCAGCTATATGCGTGAGAACGTATTTTAGTAATGGCAGCCTGATTAATTCCAATTAGCAATATTCATTATTATTGGTATGACGAAGACGTTTGAGGCTGTTATAGCTTGTACAGTTAGTTGCTAAAATAATGAATACTTCACTCTGTATTGCAGCGAACCCTTCTGAATGGCTGTAGTGTACATCTGTCCCTAAATTCTCAGATTTATGTTTAGAGGTCGCATTTGCTAAAATGCTAAATTTTAACCGTCAGTGGAATTACTTTTTAACAATATTTAGAAAATAGCAATATTATTTCAAATGGAGCGAACAATACTTTAACAAATATTTCACTCTATTAATATTATTCAGTCGATATAATCACTGCCACCATCACCATGTAAAATAGCCTGAAATATATCATACTTATAACGTCCTGTGCACGCTTTTCTCCAAGGGAATCTGGTAGTTAAGAAATTATAATGATTTATGGTCACTAAATAATAGGCAGTATTACACGCACTAAATTATCTTGACATTCCGCTCAGGCATATGCAGACGCTCCGATGTGGTTTATCTTATATGTATCTTATATATTATCTTATATTTGTCCTTACGTAGCAGTGTCCACTCGGACAGAGCTTCATATTATATAGTGTGTTGATTCACACGGCAGCGAACAGTAAGACTGTTATGGAAAACAAAAAAACGCACTAAAAAGAATATTGAGGAATTTATATAATATCTTCCCTCCATATACCGAACCGGATTTTATACAAAACCACCAAGGAATTTAAAACATTAACTTTGGGGGAAAATACATTCCATTGTAATTTTCTTACCCTGGTTAACTGCGCATTAGAATCTTTTATTCGAACACACTACTGTACGTAGTATCAATCCGTTGATGTCGTCCCCTGGATGCTGTCTGAAGTGTTTGCTTATATCGAAGGAGGTAGTGTGCGTTTCTTGGAGGTAGGGGTGATGATCTTGTTGGGGGCGTTAGAGCAGGTTATGTCTTTGGATCAAACCTGTTTGCTCTGCTGTCATATGAAACTCTGGTGAAGTAATTCCAAGTGGCACTTGAAATGGTCCAGTTGGAAAGCTTCTCGGACTGGAAATAACTCGCGGTATTTCCACGTTGGCCATGCTTCTGTTCAGAACCTTCTCGGCTTACCAAGTGGCGGAGAGGGAGCTTAACAGAAAATATTTTTTTAAAGGCCTGTTCAAAGTGTGTGGTATATGGTGTAATTGTTTCCATAATGATTTACGCGGGGTTCATGTTTTACAGTGGGTAAGTCCAAAGCTGTATGTTGGGGGGAAAAAACTCTGAGGACATCACTTAAAATCAAGATTGTGAGGCGAAATGTAAAACCTGGATTGATTCGTAAAGCCAGGGGTAAATGACATTCTTTTACATAGCTTTTGTTTGCGTTAAGCGTGTAATTAACACCCCTAAACAAGTTTATTCACCTGGTCTAATTGTCTGTTTATCCTCGAGCTTACAGTGCTCTTCTCTTAACCATAACCAGCGGGAGACGCGCTACTCAATGCCGACAAACCATTAGGTCGATCTTTGTTTATTTACGTCGCAGCCCCCGTCTGTCTTTACAATGCAGACTGAAGTTAACACTATGTTAAACTGATACAAGAAGTATTAATTAACCTTGACCCCACTTGGCCAATATTGATTTAGTTTCCAACTGAGTTCGCGGTTATTATTATTATTATTATTATTATTATTATTATTATTATTATTATTATTATTATTATTAGATACCACTATTAAACATTTAGTGGTACATCCTCTTTGATCAAAAGTATTGTATCAAAGGGGGTGTAAGACCGAGTTCAACATAGAGGCGGATGGAAAAGGTAAGGAAAAACCTCTTATTTTTTGCATCTCATCTCAGATACCAGAACGATTATGCGATACACTCTTGGATGTGATAAAGAGCTATTTCTTTCATGGTTATCCGGTCAACATTAGCCTGTAATTAAGCACTGCCAACGATAATGGTAGCGTGCAGTTTTTCTGAGCAAAACCGACGACAGGTCCCAGAATTAAATCTAAAAAGGATGTGAACATTTAAAACTGAAGGACACGGACATTAAAGTTCTCTCCTCACTAGGGAGATTTGAATGCTATTCATGCACGTTTTTATCTACAGTGTAGCACACATATGTCTATGAACAGAACCGGCTATAATTATATTTTAATTAACGATTGGTGTTGACATTTGTCGCAGAACCATTTAATGAGTACATAATTTGATTCGAAGTAATAAATAAAAGATAACATTATCACATAATTTTACCTTTTTTAAAAACCAAATAATTTATAGCCTGTCTTCTCTTACTCCACCTCATCTTATTCTTCTTCATCTTCATATTTCTATAGAAATACGCCATAGATTGACGCTGCTGAGTGCGTTATGATCAAGACGCTGTCAGAATGAAGCTTTACCGGGAACAGTCGGTCTTTGCTCGCAGAAGTGGGGATCTTTTCCGAATCGTGTAAGTCTTGAAAATCGCGTATTGCCAAAGGACTGCTCTAATTGCCTAGCAATGAGCATAACGTCTGTAATATGTCGCTCGGATTGCTAAATATTAGTATGACCGTTCATGTATCTATATAAAAAATGCATTTTTTTTTCATTAGGAGCTACGTGCACTAGTAGCTATCGTAGAGTAAGGTAATGGCGACAAATACTTACAATAGTGTTAGATCGGCAAAACATCTGATTTACCAGTAAATCTGGTAAACTTTAACGAAATATGAAAATAAATATCATGCTGTCGCCTCAATAAAAGCCAAATCAAGTTAGTTTCGGAACAATCCCAGTTTGACAACCGCGACTTCCTTTCTTGTTACCGTAACCCTCTTGGCTAGCGCCGCTTGCAGCTTTGTCGTATTGTCAGGACGGGGCGCAAATGCCACAATTTATTTGCGCTGGTTCAGCTGGCCATGCTCCTCGGAAACTGGATTTCAGACTGCCGAAATGATGTCCTGTAGATTCAATTATGGCTGCAAATTGATGATATTTGTTAAATCTGGGATACGTATGCAATGTTGTTGTTTGTTTGTTTGTTTGTTTGTTTGTTTGTTTGTTTTAGTATTGTTAAATACATGCACGTAACATAGTTTTAAACAGATAAAAATATATGCGCAGAAAATACTGATGCAAATATATAATACAGAGCGTATAACTGAATAAACTATGCCTATGTTCTAATACTACTAATAATAGTAGCATAATAATAATAATAATAAGAAGAAGAAGAAGAAGAAGAAGAAGAAGAAGAAGAAGACGAAGAAGAAGAAGACGAAGAAGAAGAAGAAGAAGAAGTAGAAGAATTAGTAGGCAGTAGTAGTAGTAGTAGGCCTGCTAGTAGCCTAGTATTAATAATAGCAAGAAACACATAACTCCGCGCTCAGTTTAAAGTATCCTGTGTGTACTTCATATACATTTCTGTCGCCATCACACTTAAAATAATCCCTGTAAGTGCCTCACTCATGCACAAATGAAGTGTTTGTTTCACCTGTAAAATCACGCTGTTACAGGAATGTGTTAATATTTTACGGCCAAATCTCTTTTAAAGCGGCTTAACTATTCTAACGAATTTATCCAAATGTAAAGAAATTTTATTTTTTCCCCAACTTTTCTTTTTTCTTTTTTTGTGTGGTCTCATTAAGTGGGCGTCCTGCTAAGTGCACGAAGTTATACCAAAGCTGTCCAATCAGTGTTTTTGCACGGCTTGTTAGCGACAGTTAATGAGGGCGCTCCGCAGACCGAGAGAATGGCGCCTCAATGTTAGATTTACCTTGTGTCAACTCGTTACTTCTAATGAAGCCATTGGAAGCGCTTCCAATGAATGGAAGCAGGCGACTGAAACTGCAGGCTTTCTGTCTTCCGGTTCCTCTGTGGAGCACTGATGCAGGGTTAGAATGTGAAGCTCCCCGACGCATGATTTGTTGAGGGAGGGCGGGAGGCAGAGGGGTGCGCGGCGTCATTTTGATTCAGTAAAAGAAAAAGATGTGTGTGTGTGTGTGTGTGTGTGTGTGAGAGAGAGAGAGAGAGAGAGAGAGAGAGAGTGTGTGTGTGTGTGTGTGTGTGTTTGGGTACTTTATCGGTGGACGTATTCTCTAAATACATTTTAGATGTTATACAATGTCCGCCATTCGGCCACTGTAGCGTTTGGTAAGTCAGATTTGACATCTCCGTTTACTTTGTAGATATTCATTCACATCTGTAAGTAGCCTATAAACGCTCCCCAGAGTTTATGACCGCGGACGCACCGTAGTTACTACATCCAGGTATTTACTACAAAGTTTACCGTTACTCTTAAGCATAACCCAACTCTCCACAGTTGAACAGCTATAGCACGCCACTACCAATTATCCCATGCAGCCTTAAAGTGAATTATTCGAAGCGATGTATGGGTTTTCCAGAGATTGTACGAAGGATAAAGGCGCTGTGCTATGTATTTATTTAAATTGTTAATAATGTAAATTTCTTTCTACTCTGTAATATTCCCGTTATTTCCTACTGTGGTTTCTTTTTAACTTCATCGTCGATACGTATAGATACAATGTCCCTCCTGTAAGCATTCATTTTGATAAGTGATAACTCTTCATGTTTTTCATATATTTTTATGATTTATTGATTATCATAAGAAAAGAAATATTACTCTGATATCACACATTTAATCAAGAAGATGTAAACCTGGCGGTTGCATATAAACGATTTGATAAGGTACAACCGAAGAATTTGTCTCTGTTAAGAATCATTTAATAAATCTCGATCTTAATACGGAATAATATACACGGTGAAGCTAATTATCCTGATATTTTCCGTTGTAGTTTTGACGCGAGTTGAACTTGCAATACTATCGCACTCCCTTAAGATCCTTATGAATACAGCCCTCGCTTGTATAAAGACTGGTCACGGCTGTATGTCGCTTTATCTTTTTGCGCATTCAGGAGCAGGAAATCTAATTGCAGTCACTGATATTTCATTTGTCCATGTTCAGTGAACAGATCTAAATATTTTAGGGGGCCTGATAGTTAATATGTGCCCGTGCAGCCGTGTTTGGTATATATAATACTAATTCCCTCATTGTTTTTTCTGTTATTCTCATTACTCGCGCCGTGAAAAAGGAATACACAGTAGGGCTTGTTAAGCATTGAAATACAATCTGAATAATGTTATTTGTAAAATTCATGGGCTCAGAATTAATGTAGAATGTTAGACTAACAAAATTACACAAACTTACAAATAACATGAATTTTAAAAAACATTTTTGCTTTTACAACTACATTGTGTTGCTGTTACTATTAATATAACCATGACAATAATGACACTTTGCAGTATTACTTTTATGCGACAGCAGAAAGCGCGTGTACCTGAACCCATTTAAATCCTGAAAGTGACGCTTCTCAATACTGTTCTCCTGAAATGTGCAGCCTATGCTTTTTCCAGCTCCTATCTTGATGAGCAGCGCACACGTGGCGCTGTCAGAATCAGGGCTTGTGAGTTCACTAAGCGGCGTCCCCCAGCGGCGCGCCTCTTGCCGTGATGAGCCCCAGGCTCGCCGGCGTAAGTAAAGCAACCATTATCCCTCTTTCAGGTGTATGGGTAAAACGCAGAATTAATAATAATAATGGGTGCATCCCTCACGCCCCAGAGCTTAACATATGGTGTTCTGCAAAGGAGTGGTTGCCGATTTTCCCCTGGCCAAATGCACCTTAATTTTATTTGAATTCCTGCCCTTGAAAGTGATTTGCATACAAAGGGGAGTTTCATATTGTGCGTCCAAAACGGATGACGGGAAAGAACGTTTCTATGATTGCTGTGTTTGTTTTACTAATTTGTCTGCATTAATCCTAATACTGTTTTTGAAAAGAGTAGCCTATCTTCTGATCACCTCATAAAATGAACAAAAATGGCTAATTTTGGATGACTTAAAATCAGAACTGATGGTTCATATATTTGGATTAGCTGTGAGATGATGGTGATTTTAATTTGTATAATCCTTACATGAAGTCATTCGTAAAATAAACTGTTTTACTCTAGGTTCTGACTGTATCGTTGTAATGTCTCTATACTGCTCAGTTGTTCTGCGCTGAAGTTTGGAGCGTTTGGAGCGTTGAGGCCACGATCCAGCTAAGGTACGAGGGACTGCCGATGATTTAAATAATTACCCCGGACAAAGTATGAATCGGCGAGGCCAGATTTACTAAAAGCCCTTTATCCGGGACTTCGGATTTCCACTCCTGCTGGCAACGGCTGTGCAGTCGTTATATTGAGGGGGGTGGTGGTGGTGGTGGTGGTGGTGGTGGTGGTGTTGTGTGTGTGTGTGTGTGTGTGTGTGTGTGTGTGTGTGTGTGT